>PVJL010008293.1:0-68217 GCA_004026885.1 Lyroderma lyra
CCACCTCACACCTGTGAGAATGGCTATTATCAACAAGACAAGGAATAACAAGTGCTGGAGAGGATGTGGAGAAAAAGGAACTCTGGTACACTGCTGGTGGTAGTGCAAACTGGTACAACCACTGTGGAAGGCAGTGTGGAGGTTCCTCAGAAAATTGGGAATGGAGCTACCATTTGACCCAGCAATCCCCCTTCTGGGGTTCTACCCAAAGAACTTGAAAACCTTTGTCCGCAAAGACTTATGTACCCCAATGTTTATTGCAGCGCTGTTCACAGTGGCCAAAACATGGAAACAACCAAAGTGCCTTGAGACAGATGACTGGATAAAGAAGCTTTGGTACATATACACAATGGAATATTATTCAGCTGTAAGGAAAGATGAAATATTGCCATTTGCGACAAAATGGATGGACCTGGAGATCATCATGCTAAGTGAAATAAGTCAGACAGAATAAACAAAGAACTGCATGATTTCATTCATTTGCGGAATATAAAACTGAAAGCAAAGAAAAAAAGAAATGAACAAAGAAATAACCCATGGACACAATCAATAGTTTAATGTTTATTTGGGGATGAGTGGGTTCGGGAGGGGAGAAAGTGGAGGGGGTAGGAGAGGAAGGGGGGAAGCTAAATATAAGGTGATGGAAAGAGAAGTCACATTAGGTGGTGAACTTATTATACATCAAGTTGACAATGCACTGTAGAATTGTATGCCTGAAACCTATGTAATCCTTGCTAACAGATGTCACCCCAATAAGTCTAACAATAAAAATGAATTAAAAAAAAAAGAATGCTTAAGGAACTTATTGAAAATTTCAGCAAAGAGATAATAAGCACAATAAAGACATAAAATTCATAAAGATTTCAGAAATAAATAATACCATAACTGAAATTAAGAATATACTAGTAGGAATCACCAACAAACCAGATGAAGCTGAAGATAAAATCAGTAATTTAGAAGGCAAGGTTACAGAAAACAACCAATAATAGCAACAGGAAAAAAAAACAAAAACAAAATAAAAAACAAAAACAAAGGTAGGTTAAGGGATCTGTGTAAAACATCCAGAAGAAAAAAATTCACATTATAAGGGTACCATAGGGAGAAAAAGAGGGATCCAATAATTGAGATGCTCAGTAAAGGACTAATGACTGAAAGCTTCCCTAACCTGTTGAAGAAAATAGACATACAAACTCAGGAAGCACAAATAATTTAAAAAAATAGTAACCCAAATGACCCATATCAAAACATGATATAATTAGAATGTCAATGGGTAAATACAAAGAAAGAATTTTAAAATAGCAAAAGAATAAAAAACAAACAAACAAACTAGTTACTTAGAAGGCAGTTTCCATAAAAGTATCCATTGATTTCTCAACAGAAAATTTAGAGACCAGAAGTAAGTGTCAGAAAATATTCAAAGTGATGAAAAACAAGGGAATACTACTAAAATTCTCCTTCTCATTAAGGGTATCATTTAAAATTGAAGAAGCTATAAAGTGCTTCCCAGACAAGATAAAGCTGAAGGAATTATTTACCTCCAAACCAGTATCACAACAAATGCTAACAGGATGTCATTAGTGCAAAGAAGGGGGAAAAACAAAAAACAATAAAAAATATGAAATACAAATGACAATAACTACATATTTATCAATAACCAGTTTAAAGAAATGAAAATTAATTAAATGCTCTAATCAGAACACACAGGGTAGCATAATGGGTAAGAAAACAGGACCTGTGCATATGCTAAGTACAAGAGACCTACCTCAGGTTGAAAGACAAAGAAGATTGAAAGTAAACGGATGAAAAAAGATATTTCAGGTGAATAAAATTGAGAAAATAGTTGGAATAGCAATATGTATATTAGACAAAGTACATTTTAAAATGAACAGTATAATATGAGACAAAGTAAAACATTATAAAAGAATAAATGTATCATTTCTACAAGAGGACATCTCTCTACTGAACATTTATACACTCAATAAAGGAGCACCTAAATACATAAAAAAAAATATTGACCAGCATAAATGTAGAGATCAACACTAACTTAATCATAGTACGGAACACCAATGGAGAGATTTTACAGACAGAAAATCAATATGGAACAGTGGCTTTAAATGACACACTAAACCAGATAGATTTAATTTAGAGTTTTGGAACATTTTACCCCAAAGCAGTAGAATATTCATATTTTTTCAAAGGCATATGAAATATTTTCTGAGATAGACTACATGTAAGGCCACAAAACAAGTCTCAATAAATTTGAGAAGATTAAAATCATATCAAGTGTCTTCTCTGATCACAATAATATATAAGTAAAAATCAATTACAAGGAAAAAGACCTAAAAAACACAAACATAGGGTGGCTAAATAACATGCTATCAAATGATGAGTGTGTCAACAATAAGATAAAAAAATTAAAAGATACCTTGAGGGAAATAAAAGTAAAAATATGACAACCCAAAATCTATGGGACACAGCAAAAGCAGTCTTCAGAGGAAAATTTATAGCAATGCAGGCCTAGATAAAAATAAGTAAGAAATATCTCAAACAAACTGTCTAACTTCATACTTCAGGTAACTGGGTGAAAAAAAATCAAGAAAGTTTCTACATGAGCACAAGGAATGACATAATGAAGATAAGTGTGGGAGTAAACAAAATGAAGTCTAAAAGAACAAAAGATTAATAGAACCAATAGTTGATTTTTTGAAAAAGTAAATAAAGTGGACAAATTTTTGTTCAGATTCATCAAGGAAAAAGAAGAGAAGGAACACAAATATGTAAAATAAAAAAGTAAAAAGAAGTGAAAACAAACATTACAGAAATACAATGAAAATTCAACAAGATACTACACACTTCTACCCATCCCCAAATTTGACAATTCAATAAAAATGGAGTAATTTTTAGAAGCATACACCTTCAAAAGTTAAACGAAGTAGAAACAGAAAATCTGAATAGACTGATTACTACTAAGAAAATAAAATTTTTAATAAATAATCTGACAATAAACAGAAGGCCTGGATCAGGTTGCTTCACAGGAGTACTTTAGCAAGCATTCAAATAAGAATTAACACATATTTTTCTAAAATTGTTCCAAAAAATCTAAGAAAATATAGATGCTCAGGCTCATTTTACAATGCTATCATTACCAAGATTTCATAACTAGACAAAGGCATTATAAATAAACAAAACAAAACAAAAACTAGAGTGCAACAAACTGACAGCATGAAAGAATCCTCTGAAAAACTCCTCTGGAGATTACAATTAATAAAATATCTATACCTCAACCAAGGACTCTCTATACAGTGCATAATCACAGCTAAGAAACCAATCCATCGCATTAAGGTACCTGCAGGTAGGCAAAGGGTTAAACAAAGGAGAAATAAAAGGGGAAGTGTGGAGATGTGGCTGCGTGTGGGTTCCTGCTTAGAACTGTACCGCCCGCTGGGGAAGGAAGGAGGAAGAAGGTGGCAGGAGAGCACTCCAGACCTCACCAGGTCTATAGGACAGAAGAAAGGAGGCCCAGAGGTGGAGGTGTGAAATAGTGCAACCATCTCACTTTGGCCCCCAGGAGGTGCAGACCTGTCCACAAAATGCAGTGGCCATACTTCACTCTGGTTTCCAGAGGAGGGGGAGCAACTGGGCAGTGAGGTGCCTTAGCATGAATGCTCTGACTGGGTAGGAGAGGGAGAGTCAGACCTGTACTTGCACTTCTCAGCCCACAACAAGCATGGTCTGAAGGACCAGCATACAGGACTGATCCCAAGGTTGAGGGCAGAATTCAAGTGTGGGGCAAACTGAGAACAGAAAGGTACAATCATGCCTAAACTTTTTGCACAGCTCCAGGAGCCACAGGAAGAAAACAAAGCTGCAAAAGCCTCTCCCACACAGACCTTGGCCTGCCCAGTAGCAACAGCGAACACCAAAGAAACTGCAGCATGGAGGGTCCAGAGAGGATGCCAAAATGAGAAACTGAAGAAAGGGAGCTCAAAATAAAAAGATGGGAACAGATGACCCATCAGAAACAGCTCAAAGCAACAATTACAAAAATGCTTAAAAAACTGAATGATAATTTCAACAGAGAGATAGCAAGCATTAAAGACAACTTACAAACCATTATAAAGGATCAGACAGATATAATGACTACATTAACTGAAATGAAGAATGGAATAAAAGTCACTAAACTAAATAAAATACAAGTGCAAAGTGATTTGCAGGAAAAGTGAGCAGAAAACACTCAACCAGAACAGATAGAAACTAAGATCCAAAAAAATAAGGGTGGATTGCGATTCCTCTGGGACTATATTAAACATAAATATATTTGAATCATAAGTGTTCCAGAAGGGACCGAGAAAAACCAAGGGATCAAGAAATTATTTGAAGAAATAATGACTGAAAATTTTCCTAACCTGGTGAAGGAAGTAGACATATAAGCCCAGGAAGAACAGAGAGTCCCAAACTAGATGATGCCAAACAGGAACACACATAATTAAAATGGCAAAAGTTAAAGAAAAAGAGAAAATCTAAAAGCAGCAACATAAATGCAAGTAGTAACTTATAAAGAGACACCCATTTGACTCTCAGATGATTTCTTAACAGAAACTTTACAGGCCAGAATGCATTGGCAGAAAGTATTCAACATGATGAAAACTGAGGATTTACAATAAAGAATAATGCATACAACAAGGCAAGTATTCAAAATTGAAGGACAGATAAATAACTTCTTGGACAAGGAAAAGCCAAAGGAATTCATCACTACCAAATCAGTATTACAAAGCATGTTAGAGTGACTTCTTTAAGATGGGAGCAGAGATGGAGAGTGGGTAAAATTAGGAAAAGGCATGGAGAAATTTAGTTTGGTCATTAACATAAAATTGGAAGCAACAAAGAAAAAAAACTCATGGACACAGTCAATAATTTAGTAGTTACCTGAGGGTAATGGGGGAGAGGTGTAAGGAGCAGGGTCAGGGACACAAATATATGATGATGGAAAGAGAACTGACTCTGGGTAATTAAAACATAAGACAACACATACAAGATGCAATGTAGAATTGTACACCTGGAACCTATGTATTTTTTCCCAATCAATGTCACCCCAATATATTTTAGAAAATTAAATTAAATTAAAAATAAATAAATAATTAAAATTCAGATTCTGAGGCCACAAAACAAAAACAAAATCAACAAAAAGATCTGTAGGCAGATAACTTTAATGAATATAGACACAAAAATTCTCAAAAATATTATTAATAATAAACTGAATTCAGCAATACATTAAAAAGATCCTATACCACAATTGAATGGGATTCAATGCTGATATTAAAGGTTGGTTCTATATACACAAATTATTTAACATGATATACCACATACATAAAGCAAAAGATAGAAATTATATAACTGAGAATAGACATCATCAAGATTGCTGTGTGAAATGAGATTCTTGAAACTTCCCCAGGAAACAACAAATTGAACAACTATAATTCAGCAAAAGAATTCTTAAGCAACACAACCTCACATGAGAGACCAACTCATCGCAAATAAACACGTAAAGTTTAGAGAAAAGGAGGAGAGTGGGAGAGAAGGGAAAAGTGCAAAGACAGGATCAAAGGACAGAGTTCAATGCTTGAGAGGGAGGAGGAATGAGATGGGCCAAGAAACTAAGACTGGATCACAGTGTGGTTGTCAAAATGTTAGTAACTGAGATAGGAGAAGGTGTGAAATGTGAGCTTGGTACTCTGTGTGATCATAGGAGAAAGTCTGGGACGTGGCAGATATGAAAAGTGGACCTGGGAGAAAAAAAACAACAACAACAACCAAGATGGTGGACCACACATTCTCTGGCCCTGTACATTATTGAGAGAAGGACTGGCTTGTAATGCAGCTTAGCTCAGCACTCAGGGTGGCGACCTTGGGGCATACAGAGGCCATAGCCTGCACTGCCCTCAATCCTCACCCTCTCAAAACTCGCCTCCCCCACCTCTACCCAGTGAATACAGGGAAGAAGTTGTAGGGGCTAGCCATCTGTGTTCTGGAAATTGCCTTTATCCAGTGCTACAAACAAACTTACATCTCACCCAACACACCCTATCAACATGCTTCTTTGCTGAAACCAGCAGAAGAATCCACGGAAGCTGAGACACAAAAACACAACAGACTTTACCTGCACTGAGGATTCAGAGGCAGAGCCTGATCACCCACCCACTAAATACTTCCATGGGGCCAGCACATTGGAACCAAGGTGACTCGATCAAAAAGGAGAAGCCTATCTCCCAGGAAATCTTCCATTGTGAGTATATATATATATATATATATATATATATATATATATATATATATATATAAAGACAAGTGAAAATAAAACTCTGCAGCCCAAGAGAAAAAGTAAAATGCTTCAGTGACAACTGCTGAGAAGCAAAAGTAAGATCTCATTATATCTACCTGTGGTGAGATCCACTCCTGTAATACGTGACCAAGAAGAGAAACTCATCAATAGCTATAAATATCCAAGTGAACAAAGCTGCTCAGAAACAAAATTAAAAATCTTCAAAAAGGGAACTTAAAGATATGGAAATATGTGCTTTAACTTACATAAAAATTAAGATTGCAGTTCTGAAAAAACTCAGTAAGATGCAAGAAAACTCAGAAAAAAATGTGAACAAAGGAAACATTTAACTAAGGTAATCAAATTTTAAAGAAGAACCAAATACAAATTTTAGAAATAAAAAATATAATAAAAGAGATGAAGAATGAAATAGCTAGCATAAGAAGCAAAGCTGATCTGACAGAGATAAGAATTAGTGACATCTAAGATATAAATATGAAATTGACACAGAGGAAGAAAGAGACATAAGAATTTTTAAAAATAGAAGAACTCTACAAGAACTGTCTGACCCTTAAGAATTAATAACATAAGAATAATGGGTTTACCAGAAGGAGAAGAGAGCAAAAAGGGCACAAAGTCTAATCAAACAAATAGTTAATTAGAACTTTTCAAACCTACGGAAAGAACTGGATCTTCAAATTCAACCAGCGAACAGAAAACTAATTACCTCAATCTCATTAGCCCTCATCCAAGGCACACTCTGTTAAAATTATCAAAGTTAAAGACAAAGAAAGAATTTTGAAGGCAGCTAAGGTAAAGAAGACTGTGACCTATAGAAAAGAGCTCATCGGATTATCATCAGACTTCTCAGCAGAAATTCTATAAGGTAGGAGGGAGTGAAGTCAAATATTGAAACACTTTAAAGAGAGAAATTAATTACCAGCCAAAAATAATTTATCCACCAAATTTATGCTTTAAATATAATAAAGAAATAAAGAACTTTCCAGATATACAGAAGCTGAGAGAATTCTCTAACACCAAGCTTATAGTACAGAAAATACTAAAAGAGGTTATTCAAACTTGAACAATGATTAAAAATAAGTAGCAATAATTTCTGACAACAGAATGATAAAAGGGGAGGAAGTAAAGGCCAGAATTTTCAAAGGGAAATGATGATAAGAAGCATGTTAAAGTAAAAACCCTACCTATTCTCCTCAAACTCTTCTAAAATATTGAAGAAGAGACAATATTTCCCAACTTATTTTATGAAGCCAACATTACCCTGATACCAAAACCTGGTAAGGATAAAAGAAAACTACATACCAATATCTTTAATGAACACAAATGGAAAACTCCTAAATAAAAGAATAGAAAATAGAATACAACAATGCATTAAAAAAGTATACATCACAATCAGGTGAGATTCACTTTAGGGACACATGGATGGTTCAACATATGCAAATCAATCAATATGATATACCACATAGAAAAAATAAAAGAAAAAATACAATATAATTATATCAATTGATGAAGAAAAAACATTCAATAAGATACAACATCCATTTATGATAAAAATACTTAATAAAATGGGTATAGAATAAAAGTACCTTAACATAATAGAGGCCATAGATGATAAACCTTCACCTAATATCATACTAAATAGTAAACTGATACATCTCCTATAATCAGAAAAAAGACAGAGTGTCCTCTGTTACCACTATCATTCAACATAGTACTGGAAGTGCTAGCCAGAGTAATCGGGCAAGAGAAAGTAATCAAAGGCATCCAAATTTGGAATAAAGAAGTTAAACTATCACTTTTTGCTGGTGACATGATTCTTTCTATTGAAAATTCTATAGATTCCACAAAAAATTTATTAAAAACAATAAGCAAATAAGTAAAGTTTCAGGATACAAAATCAATGTACAAAAATCCATTGCATTTCAATATACTAAGAATGAAACTCAGAAAAAGAAAAAATATATAATACCTTTTGCAACCATAACAAAAAGAATAAAATACCTAAGAATAAACTTAACAAAGTATGTGAAGTACTTGTAGACTAAAAACCATAAAACAGTATTAAAAGAAATTGAAGAAGACACACAAAAAATGTAAATATATTTTGTGTTCACAGATTGGAAGAATCAATATAGTTAAAATGGTCATAATACCCAAAGCAATAAACAAATTTAATGCATTTCCAATAAAAATCTAAAGAGATTCTTTCAAAAATATATTAAAATTATCGTATTTGTAGGAAATCACAAAAGACCTTGAATTGCCAAAGCAATTTTAAGAAGAAAGAACAAGGCTGAAGGTACCACTCTCTTCTTTAATTTATACTACAAAGTATCAATAATTGAAACATCATGGTATTGGCAGCAAAACAGACACACAGACCAATGAAATAGAATTGAAAATCCAGAAATAAACCTACATATATATGAACAGATAATTATCAACAAAGGATTGAAAAACATAAAATGAGGAAAAGAAACCTCTTCAATAAATGGTGCTGGGAAAATTGGAAAGCCACATGCAAAAAAATGAATCTGTACTGTGATCTGTCACACTATACCCAAATTAATGCAAAATATATCACAGACATCCACATAAGACTTGAAACAATAGCTTGCATAGAAGAAACTATAGGTACTAAATTTATGGATCTTGAGTTCAGAGAAAAATTAATGAATTTGGCCTCAAAAGCCAGGGAAGTAAACGCAAAAATAAATGAACTATATCAAACTAGAAAGCTTCTGCACAGAAAAAAACAAAGGAACTTAAAAAGGCAACCAATTAAATGGCAGAAGATACTTGCAAACAATGTCTCTGGTAAGGGGCTAATATCCAAAACATATAAAGAACTTATACAACTCAACAACAATGAAACAGAATCCAATTAATAAATGGTCAGAGGACCTGAACAGACACTTCTCATAAGAAGACATAGGAATGGCCAACAGGTATATGAAAAAATGTTCAACTGCAGTAGGTATTGAAAAAATACAAATCAAAACCACAATAAGATATCACCTCATATCTGGTAGAATGGCTATTATCAATGAGACAAATGGTAAGTGTTGGGAAGGCTGTGGAGCAAAAAGAAAACTCATACACTGCTGATAAAAATTTAAATTGATAAAGACACTATGAAAAACAGTATAGTGGTTTATCAAAAAATTAAGAATAAAGTTACCACATGACCCAGCAAATCCTCTTTTGGGTATTTCAGCAAATCTGAAAACTTTAGTTCACAAATATATATGTACCCAGATTTCCACTGCAGCATTGTTCACAATGGCCAAGACATGGAAACAACCAGTGTCTTTCAATAGATGTTTGAATAAAGAAGATGTGGTGCATATACACAATGGAATATTACTCAGCCCTTAGAAAAAGTGAAATACTGCCATTTTTGACAACATGGATGTATATTAAGGCTATCATGCTAAGCAAAATAAGTCAGAAAAAAATTCAAGAACCATATGACTTCACTCATATGTGACATATAATACTGAAAGCAATGAAGAAAAAACACTCATGGACATAGACAATATTTTAGTGGTTACCAGATAGTAAGTGGGAAGGCTAGTGGTGGAAAAGGGAGAAGAAGTCAAATATGTGTTGATGGAAGAAGAAGTGAATCTGGGTGGTGAGCACACAAGTCAACACATAGTTGATGTATTATAGAATTGTACACCTGAAACCTATATAATTTTAAAAACCAATGTCACCCCAATAAATTTAACAATAAAATTATTTTAAAAATAAGAAAAAAGGCATCTAAATTGGAAAAAAGAAGTAAAACTGTCATTATTTGTTGATTACACACTACTATATATAAAGAATCTCAAAGATTTCACTAATAAAACTATTCAAGCTGATAAATGAATTTAGCAAAGTAGCGGAATACACAATTAATATTCAGAAATTGGTTGCACATTTATACACCAATAATGAACTGTCAAAGAAAATTAAGAAAACAGATTAACAATTCCTTAAGAAAATACCTAGAAATAAATTTCACCAAGGATGGAAATAACCTGTACTTGGACAACTATAAGAAACTGAATTTAAAAAAATTAATTACAAATAAGTGAAAGCATATACTGTGATAATGAATAGAAAGAATTAACATTGCTAAAACATCCATACTACCCAAAGCCATCTATAGATTTAACAATATACCAATGATATTTTTCACGGAACTCAAACAAATAATCCTAAAATTTATATGGAACCACAGAAGACATTGGATAGCAATGACAATCTTGACAAATAAAAACAAAAAGCTAAATGTAAGGTGCTGGAAAGAGACGTCACATTAGGTGGTGAACTTATTATACATCAAGTTGACAATGCACTGTAGAATTGTATGCTTGAAACCTATGTAATCCTTGCTAACAGATGTCACCCCAATAAGTCTAACAATAAAAATGAATTAAAAACAAACAAACAAACAAAAACAAAACTGAAGATATCACGCTGCCTGATATCAAACTGTACTACAAAAGAATAACAAAACAGCCTAGTACTGGCATAAAAATAGACACATAGATAAATGGAACAGAATATAGAGCCCTGAAATAAATCCATGCCTACACGATCATTTAATCTATGACAAAGGAGGTAAAAACATACCGTGAGGTTAAGACAGCCTATTTAATAAATGGTGCTGGGAAAATCGAAGATACATGCACAAAATGAAACTGGACCATCATCTTACACTATTTATGAGAGTAAACTCAAAATGGATTGGAATTAAATGTAAGACCTGAAACTATCCATAAAGCTCATAGAAGAAAACCTAGTCAGGATACGTTCTGACTTTGCTCCTTGGTCAAAGTAAAGAAAAGAAAAAATTAATATGTGAGACTCCATTATACTAAAAAGTTTTTGCATAGCAAAACAAGCAACCAAACAAAAACCCTCAAAACATCAACAAAACAGAAAGACAGCCTAGTGAATGGGAAAAGAAGTTTGCCAACATCAGATGTACCCATTATACATCTGATAAGGGGTAATAGCTAAAATTTATTTTTAAAATCTCATACATCTTAATACTAAAAAACAAACTATCCAATTAAAAAACTGGCAGAAGACCTGAATATATATTTTTCCAAAAATGATTACACATGGCCAATAAACATATTAAAAGATGCTTAACATAACTAATCATCAGAGAAATGCAATTTAAAACCACAATGAGATATCACATTATACCTGATGGCTCTTATTAATAAATCAACAAACAACAAGTGTTTGTGATAATGTGGATGAAAGGAAACCCTCATACACTGTTGGTGGGATTCGAATTGTTGCAGCCACTATGGAAAACAGTTTGGAAGTCCATCAAAGAATTAAAAATAGAACCACCTTATAATCCAGTAATTCCACTTCTGGGTTTTAGTCCAAAGAAATTCAAAGCACTTATTTAAACAGATATATACACTCATTTGCTTATTGCATCACTATTTACAATAGTCAAAATATGAAAGCAACCCAAGTGCCTTTCAATAAAATATCGGATAAAGATGCTCTGTGTGTGTGTGTGTGTGTGTGTGTGTGTGTGTGTGTGTGTGTGTGTAGTCACAATGAAATATTACTTGATCATAAAAAGAATGAGTTTATCATTTGTGACAACATGGTGGACCTAGAAGATATTATGCTAAATGAAATAAGTCAAACAGAGATAGACAAATAGCATATCATTTCACTTATATGTGGAATCTAAAGAACAAAATTAATGAAAAAACAAAATAGAAACATTCATAGATACAGAGAAAACATTGATGGTTGACAGAGAGGAGTGGAATTGGGGAGCTGGTTGACAAAGTTGAAGGATTAAGAAGCATAAATGGGTAGTCTAGAAAAGTTATGGGTATGTAAATTATAGCATAGAGAATATACTCAATAATGATTCACCAACTATGTATAGTGTCAGGGGTGTACTGGACTAATTGGGGATCACTTTATAAATCATATAAATGTCTACCTACCATGCTGTACATCTGAAACTAATATAAAATAATATTAAATGTCAACTGTAGATGAAAAATGAAAATTAATAATTTTTAAAAACTGAAAAAAGTTGATGAAATAATTTTTAAAGAAGTTATAAAATTATTCTCTTTAAGGGAGATGTCTTAAGTAATTTTTTCATAAAATGGAAAAATGGCTGATGTTGATGATTAAATTATTTTTAGACATAGCTGTGTAAGATTCCAAAATTTATTTTTCAAACTTTTTTTAAAGTGATAAGTGGCTTACCCAGGTGTCGAAGATTTGTAGTAAGTTAGAGAATAATTTACATCATTTAAGATTTTCCTACATGATTTACTTTATAATGGGTCATTTTTAGAGGAAAATAATGACCAGCTGGTATTGGCCTTGTTAATTCCACGCTACTATTACTATGAGGATTAAACATAATAAGGAGCTACATTTTCTTTATCTCATATAGGGAAGGGTGAGACATGAACTTAAGTTAGAGACTGCACTGTTTTTCATTTTATAAATAAGTTTTTATATGATATGAAAAAAATTAACACTCTGTGATAAGTCTCTAATTTAATTAAATTTTTTCAGAGTTGCTGTAGTTCTAGGCTTTAGTCACTCTGGAGTGAGATTGAAGCAGAGAGGTTTTGAACCAGTAAAAACTGTTTATTGAAGGCCTGTTTAGTTGGTTACTGCTTTCAGGTCACAATACATTACAGTATGATAGGAAACTCAAGATATCATTTTGTGTAGTAGTCACATAATGTAACACATAGATGATGCACTATAGATTGTACACCTGGAACCTATCATTCTTGCTAACTGATGTCAACCAAATTAAGTTTAACAATAAAAAATGATACCATTTATGTTTTAAATTTAATATCACATTGGTCTGAGTCTTAGAAAGATTCTGTTCAACCATTTTAATATGGTCATATAAAGTACTAATCCACTATACTTTACACAATTTTCCTTATAATAATTTTGAAATTAGGAATAGTGAGTCCTCCAACTTTGTTCTTTCTTTCCATTATTATTTTGCTACTCTGTGTCTTTTGTATTTCTAAATAAATTTCAGTATCAGCTTGTCTATTTCTATAAAAAATTCAATATGGGAATTTTAAAATTTAGGACTGTGTTGAAAGTACAGATCAATCTGGGGAGTTTATCCATCTTAACAATAATGTTTTGTGATCCATGTATATGAAATATCTTTTCATTTATTTAGGTTTTCCTTAATTTATTTTAACAGTGTTTTGAGTTTTTTTTAGTCTTTAGTGTATAAGTGTACAAATTTTACATTTTTTTGTTACATAAATTCCTAGGTACTTTATTTTTCTTACTATTACAAGTGGGGTTATTTCCTTAATTTAATTTCACCAATTTTTATTTGCTAGTGTGTAAAACTACAGCTGATTTTTTGCAATTTTAAAATTCTCACTTTTCAATTACATTTGATGTACAATATTATATTGGTTTCAGGTGTACATCATAGTGGTGAGCCATTTTATAACTTACAAAGCCCTCATTTTGATACATCTGGTTCTTTCTGATACCATATACAGTTATTACAAGGCTATCGACTGTATGCCCTATGCTACACTTTACATTCCTGTGATTATTTTGTAACTATAAACTTGTACTTCTTGATTTCTTTCCTTTTTTCACCCACTTCTCCAGCCCTCCTTCCATCACACCACCAAATCTGGTATCCATCTGATGCCACACATGGTTATTGCAACATTAGTGACTATGTTCTCATGTTATACCCTATATCCCCATAACTACTACTTTGTTGTCCACCAAATTAAACTTCTGAATCATCTCCCTTTATTTCACCTCCTCCCCAAACCCTCCTCCCATCTGACAACAAACCAAATGTCTTCTATATGTATAAATCTGTTCCTGTTTCTGTTATTTATTTTCTTCTTTGGATTTCATGTATAAGTGAAGTCAACTTGAATCTGTCTTATGGTGTTTGACACTCTACTCATAACTGTTGATAGATATGTAGCTATTGCCATTTTATTATTCATAATTTTTGCTTTTTATTATTTTTCCTATCCTAAAGAAGTTCCTTTAACATTCTTTGTAGTATTGGTTTGGCGGTTATGACCTCCTTTAGCTTTTTCTTGTCTAGGAAGCTCTTTATCTGTCCTTCAATTTTGAATAATAGCCTTGCTGGATACATTAATCTTAGTTGTGGATCCTTGGTTTTTATTATATCACAGTGAATATTTTCTGCCATTCCATTCTGACCTGCAAAGTTTCTATTGATAAATCAGCTGATAGTCCTATGGGTGCTCCCTTATAAGTTACTACTTGCCTTTCTCTTGCTGATTTTATCTCTTAGTCTTTAACTTTTGCTGTTTTAATTATGATGTGTCTCAGTGTAGGCTGGTTTTTATTTATTTTGTTTGGAACTCTGTATGCTTGCTGTTTCTCCCTTCCCTTTCTGGTACTCTTATGATGTGAATGTTGTTATGTTTGATGTGTTCCCATAGGTACCCTAAGCTATCTTCATTATTTTGGGTTCTTTTTTCTTTATGTTGTTCTGATTGAATGCCTGCTACCTTTCCTTCCAAATCACTGATTTGCACCTCTACTTTAACTAGTCTGGTAACCCCTTTAATTCCATTCTTCATTTCAGTTTGTAATGTTTATCTCTGCATGATCTTTTATTATGGTTCCCATGTCTTTCTTTATGCTTGCTATCTCTCTGCTAAAATTATCACTAATTTCTCTGATAATTCTTATAACCACTGTATTGAGCTCTGTATCTGATATGTTGTTTACTGTGATTTTCTGTTGTTTGATTTTATTTTGAGATGTATTTCTTTGTTTCCTCTTTATGGCAGCCTTTCTGTAGATATTTTGCTCCTTGACCCAACACTCACTGCGGCAGTTCTTTTCTGGGCTTGCTGCTAATACTGGGAGAGCAGAGGTCTAGAAGGGTGGTAGTGGTGGTGGCCAGAGTTTATGCCTTTGTTTTCTGCCATATAGGGAGAGCAGGCTTATGCCTTTCTGTTCTCAGTTTGCCCTGAGGTCTCTCTGCCTTGAGCCTTGGGATTAGCTGTCTTGTAAGCTGGTTCCTCTGACTGGACAGGTTGTGAGCCAAGAAGCATCACCACAGCCCCCTTTATCCTTCTCTTTCCCAGGCCAGAGCAAGGTCAGGCTGCAGTTTCTCACTGGCCCCATTACTTCCCCTCCTCTCAGAACTAGGCTGAAATCAAGCCACTACACCACGTGGCACCTGGTGTGCACCTGCTGGGGGCCAAAGTGAGGTCTAGTTGCAGTGTCATGGCCTTAGCCACTGGGCCACCTTTCCTCTGTGTGGACTGAGTGAGGTCTGGAATGCTTACCCACAGCCTTTTTCCTCCCCCCATTCCTAGCAATAGAATTCCAAGTGGGTATCCACACATGGCTCCTATCTCTGCACTTATCCTTTTCTTCTCCTTCATTTGCCCCTCTTTGCTCACTTACAAGTACTTTGATAAGAGTCCCTTAGTTGTGTTTGTGTGTTTTGTAGAGAATTTTTAAATGAATTATAGATGTTTTACTTGTTGTAATTTTCAGGGGAATTTTTCAGGGGTCCAGCTCATGGCTCCATTTTGTTGCTAAAATACAGCTGATTTATGTATATTGATTTTGTATTCTCCAGCCTTGTTTAATTTGTTTATTAGTTCTATTATTTTTATTGTACTCCTAAGAACTTCTAAAGGACATGTCATCTGCAAGTAAAGCTTATTTTACTTCTTCCTTTCCAATATTGTTGTCTTTAATGTTTTTCCTTGCCTAATTTTTTCTATGTAGAATCTCCACTGCAATGTTTAAAGGGTATGATGAAAGGAGAAAACCTTGGCTTCTGCCTAATCTTTGACAGTATATTTAGTCTTCTATCATTAAGTATAATGTTAGCTGTGAATTATTTTATAGATGCCTATTTTCAATTTGAAGAGTTGCACTTGTATTTTTACTTTGTTGAGGGTTTTATCATGAAGAGGTGTTGGATTCTGCCAAATGCTTTTTCTTTAGGTATTGAAATGATTATATAGTTTTCTCTTTTAATTTATTAATACAGTGTTATATGTTGATTGATTTTTAGATGTTGAAAACACTTCTGCTTTCTTAGAATAAATTCTAATTGGTTATGGCATGTAATTTTTTCATGTGGTAGTTCTATATTTAATATTTTTCATATATAAAAATATTTTTATTGTTAGACTTATTGGGGTGACATATGTTCCAGGTGTACAATTCTACAGTCCATCATCTATTTGTTGCATCGTATGTTCACAACCCAGTGTGAGTGCTGAATTAGGCTTGTTAGTATTTTGCTGAGGATTTTCACATGTGTATTAATGAGAAATATTGGTCTGTAATTTTCTTGTAATATCTTTGTGTAGTTTAAGTATTAGTGCAATAGTGACCTCATAAAATCAGTTGGAATATATTTCCTTCTTTATAATCTTTTGGAAGACTTTGTAAACAATTGGTGGTTTGCTTTAAAACTTGCTAGAATTCACCAATGAAGCCATTTGGTAATTGATTTTACTTAGTGAAAAAATTTGATTACCAATTTAAACACTTCAGTTATTATAGATGTGTTCAGACTTTTTGTTTCTTCTTGAATCTGTTTCAGTGATTTGTGTTTTTCTAGGAATTTGTTCATTTCATCTAAATTTTTCAGTTGTTGGCATACAGTTTTTAATAGTTTTCTATTATAATCTATTGTATTCCTGTAAGGTGGATAGTAATGCCCCATCCTTCATTTCAGATTTTAGTAATTTGAGTTTTCGCTCTCTCTCTTTTTTTATTCAGTCTGTCTAAAAATAACTTATTTTATTGATGTTTTTTTTATAGAAACCAACTTTTGGATTTGTTGATTTTCTGTATTGTTTTCCTGTTTCATTAATTTCTTCAATTGTTATTATTTTCTTTCTTTTGCTCAGTTTGAGTTTAGTTTGTGTTTCTTTTTGTAGTTCTTAAGGTAGAAAGTTGGATTATTGATTTAAGATCATTTTAAATATAGGCATTTACAATAATAAATTTTCCTTTAAAAGCTGGTTTTGCTGCATCCCATTAGTTTTATTGTGTTATGCCTTTATTTTCATTCATTTGAAAGCATTTGCGAATTCCTCTTGTGATTTTTTAAAATAATTTTTTTTCATTTTTCAATTACATTTGACATGCAATATTATGAGGGGTAATCAAGAAATTCATAGAACAAAGGGTTATCAAAGAGTTGGGAGTACTACTGCAGTTTCATTGTGTGACTTAGTAGTAGTATATGTGCCAAATTTCAGCTTATTTGTGTCCATTTTCTTTAAGATTTCACTGAAGAAGCATATCCAACATAAAGATAGTCCCAAGGGTGCGTAAAATTAAATTTTGCACCATCATTAAGTTCCTCACAAAACAAGGGAAAACACCTCAAATAATTTTGGAAAAGTACAGAGACTGTTGCCCTGGGAAATCCATGGTTTACAAGTTGCATAGCCTTTTCCAGCAAGGCAGAGAGTCAATTGAAAATGACCTCTGTCTGGGATGCCCTGTTGAGTTCACTTCCTAAGACATCATCAGAAAAGTTAAAACACTTGTAGTGGAAGATTCCAGATTGAATAGAAAGCAGCTTGTAGACATGTGTGGAATATCACCTACAACTATTTTGAATATTTTCCATCAAGATCTAAGGATGTTCAAAGTCAGTGCAAGATAGGTATTGAAAATGCTCGTGCCACAACAACAACAGTAAATTGAGTGTTCACAACAGTTTTTGTACATCTGCAGAAACAAAAATAAAATTAGGTCTTAAGTAGGATTGTCACTGGAGATAAAACTTAAGTCCATCATTATGAGCCTGAGTCAAAGTAGGAGTCCATGCAGTGGCATGAAAAGGGCACACCACCCCCTAAGAAATTTGAGGTGTCCCAATCAGCCAAAATATGATGGCTACTTTTCTTTAGGATACAGAACATATCCTGCTAATTGATTACAAAAGTAAGGGTGTTGCAATAACTGAAAAGTATTTATACTATTCTACTGTTGAAACAGTTGAAAGAATCTATGAAGAAAAGGAGAATGGACCAAAGTGATGCTGCTTTTGCATGACCATGCTCCTGTGCACAAGAGGCTATTCTTCATGACTGTGGCTTCCAAAAATTAAACCACCCTCTCTACAGTCCAGACCTGACTCTGTTTGATTATTATTTGTTTCCAAATATGAAAATAACCAGGTTTGACAGAAGAAATGTATAGATATAATGCAATTTTAGCATATTTTGAGGGCAAAAACAAAACTTCATTTGAGGGTATAAATACACTTATTGAAAGATGGTAAAAGTGTATTGGAGTTAAGAATATATTGAAAAGGAAAAATAATAATTTTTTTTACCTTTTTTCCCCTTCCTTCCACAAAATTCTTAACCATTTTTCTGATATTAGTTTTAGTTGTACAATATAGTTATGAGACATTTATATAACTTACAAAGTCATCTCTGATGGATCTGGTACCCACCTGACATCATACACAATTATTACAATATTATTGACTATATGCCCCATGCTGTACTTTACATCTTCATGACTATTTGCTAACTATCAATTTGCTCTTCTTAATCCCTTTCCCCTTTTCACCCATCCCTTCAACACTTTCCCATCTGGCAAATGTACAAATGTATTTTGTATTTATAATTCTGTTTCTGTTTTGTTTGTTCATTTTTTTAAATTTCAAATATAAGTGGAATTATATGACATATGTCTTTCTCTGCCTGACTTAATACATTCAGCACAATACCCTCTAAGTCCAACCAGGTAGTTGCAGATAGGAAGAGTCCATTCTTTTTTATGGTTGAATAATATTCCACTGAACATATGTAGCACCTGTTTTTTATGTTAAAAAATATTAGATATTAAGTTTGGGTGTATAGCACAGTGGCTAGAGATTTATATAATTTAAAAACTGATCTTCCTGACTAGTGTAATACTCACCTGGCACTATACATAGTGATTTCCATCAATTCCCTATGCTTTACTTTATATCCCCATTAATAATTACCATTGTGTACTTCTTAATCCCTTCACCTTTTTACCTTTCCCCAGCCCCTTTCCAAATCTCACTACAACAAATTTGGTACCCATCTGACATCAAACATAGTTATTACTATATTATTGACTATATTCCCTATATTATACCCTACATTCTCAACTACTTTGCAACAACTAATTTGTACTTATTAATCCATTCCCCTTATTTTCACCCATACCTCCAATCCCCCTCCCATTTGGCAACCATTCAAATGTTTACTGTATCTATAAGTGTGTTTCTATTTTGTTTCTTAATTTTCTTTTTTAGATTCCACATATAAATGAAATCAAATTGCATCTGCCTTTCTTTGTCTGACACTCCATTCAGCACAATACCCTCCATGTTTTTTGATTGGACCTTTTAATTCATTTAAATTGAAAGTGTTGATAGATATCTACCTATTGCATTTTATTTTCCATGATTTTGCTTTTTACCCTGCCTTTGAAATGTCATTCTAACATTTATTTCAACACTGATTTGGTGATGATGAAATTCTTTAGCTTTTTCTTGTTTGGGAAACTATTTACTTGCCCTTCATTTTTGAATGATAACCTTGCTGGATAGAGTAATTTTGGATGTATGTCCTCACTTTTCATCATGTTCAATATTTTCTGCCAATCCCTACTGGCCTGAAAAGTTTTTGTTGGGAAATCAACTGACAGTCTTATGAAAACTCTCTTATAAATTACTAGTTGCCTTTCTTTTTGTACCTTTAGGATTCTCTCTCTGTCTTTAACCTTTGCCACTTTAATTATAATGTGTCTTGGTGTGGACCTATTTAGATTAATCTTGTTTGGAACTCTCTGTGCTTTCTGAGCTTGTGTGTCTATTTTATTCATCAGATTAGGAAAGATTTTAGTCATTGTTTCTTCAAACAGATTTTCAATCCCTTGCTCTCTCTCTTCTTCTTCTGGTACCTCTGTCCCAAAAATGTCATAAAGTATCCTCAATATTTTAATATTTTTTATTTGCTGTTCTGCTACCTTTCCTTCAAAATCACTGATTCAAGGCTCTCTTTATCTAGTTTGGTGATTTCTTCTATTGCATTATTCAGTCATTGTATTCTTTATTTCCGCTTGTTTTTTCCCTATGGTTTCTATGCCCTTCTTTATGCTTGCTATCTCTATGGTGAGGTTTTCACTAAGTTCCTCAAGCATCCTTACACCTATTGTTTTAAGCTCTATCTCTGATAGGTTGTTTGCCTCCATGTTATTTGTACTTTTATTAGATGTTTTTGCTGTTAATTTATTTGGGATGTATTTTTGTTGTTTGTTTCTTCATTCTTGATGCCTTTTTTGTGTTTGTTTTTATGTATTAGGTGGATCTCCTACATCTCCCTGTATTGCAGGGTAGTCTTATGTAGTAGGTGCCCTGTGGGGCTCTGGCACATTCTCTCTGCTCACCTGCACTGTGTGCTTTTGCAAATTCTTGTTTGGTGCCAGTGCTGTGCCTGGATCTACTCATCAAATATCTCAGAGCACATGGAGGACAATTGCCACTTACCTAGGGTCTGAAACTTAGATAGTTTTCCAAAAAAGCTTGCAATGTGGGTAGGGCTGGGTGCTCACTAAGAAAGTGCCTATGGCATTGGGGAAGTTGGTTTAGGGCTGAGTCCCCGTGAGTCATCGGTGGGGGGGCATCCAGAGCTCACTAGACCAATAAGTTTCAGATTTGGCCATGTAAAGAAGAGCACAACAGAGAAAAAGTGGTGTCCACCTGCTGACTACATTGGAGAAAAACCCCATGTGGGATAAGTGAATTCCCCATGAGTGACTGAGTCTGCAAAAGCACTTTAAGTGTATGTCCAGGTTTCATTTTATGCACACTGTTGGAATTTTCACTGTTTTCTACAGCCAGATGTGGGGGGTCTTTTCCCCACACCAGTACTCTGGGCTGGGGAGCATGGTGTGGGTCTGGGAAACTTCACTCCTCTGAGGGAAATATTTCTGACCAAGATATCCTTCTTGATTCTCATCTGCCACTTCTATCAGTCTTCATGTGGCTTTTTTTGTTGTTTGTATTTTTTGTTGTTTGTATTTTTTGTTATAAAACTTCTGTTCAGCTAGACTTCAGGTGGTTCTCCAGATTGGTTATTCTATAATTTAGCTGTCATGGTAATATGTTCATGGAATGAAGCAGCCACAGTGTTTACTCCACTATCTTCCAAATCCATAAATTCTTCTTTTACCCATTGGTTATTTAATACCATGTTGATAATTTCCACATATTTGAGAATTTTCCTAATATCCTTCAGTTATGAAATTTCATTCCACTCTGGTTAAAGAGCATAATTTGTAGAACTTCAATCCTTTTAAATTTACTGATGGTAATTTTATGCCCTGGCATATGGTCTATTCTGAAGAATGTTCTATTTTCACTTTAGAAACATCGATTCTGATAGTTGTAAATGAAGCATTTTAGATGTCTGTTATGTCCAGTTGGTTTATAGTGTATTATGGTATATTTTATAATTATTTTTTTCATAATGTCTTCTCTTTTACTTTAGAAACCAATACACACAAAACAAGTTGAAAAATTTTTGTAAAGGCAGGAAAGTACTAGACAAACCAATGCATAAAATAAAAATTTAAAAATTCTGTATGTATTCTTATATCAAAACACTTTTGTCTCTTAAATTTAGTTCCTGTGGAAAACAATTTTTAATAAACTATACATTTCAAGAATAATTCTGCTTATCTTCTTAGTTAATCAATTAATGAATCATATTCGATGAACATAGCTAAATGGGCACCACATACACATTTGGGATAATTTAAAAGAGAAATACATTAATCTGGAAAAGAGAAAACATAAATTCTAGATCTGACTCTGTGACTAACTTGCTGTATGACCTTCAAGGAGAATTTGACTTGTCTGGGCTGCATTGTTTCAATCAGTAAATATGAACTGTTTTATCTTTAGTATTCTTTCAATGGGTCTGAAATACCATGAGATTTAAAAGAGAGACTTGAGTTTGTGTTAGAACTTGACCAGTGTCTCCAAAGTGACTTTGGCCCCACTAAGATTTAGTTACTAGATTTACCAGTTCTGATTATTAAGTTTGTGAATGTGCCACTATGTGCTTACATTGGCAGTACCGTACAAACAATCCAGTAAGGTTTTATAACCTTGGTATATCTGTGTCTAATAACAGTGTTCATGTCAACGTGTGGCAGTGTTTTGCTGAGTGGTGTTCATGATGGTTGTTGTGTGTTTTTGTGTGCTGTCGTGAGAATGTCAGAGCTTGAATTAGAGAAACAAACAAACAGTACATTTCTTGTTAAACTTGGCAAGAGTGGAAGTGTAATCAGGGACTTATTACATTACATCAGGGACATATTAGTTCAAGTTTATGAAGATAATGCCATGAAGAAAATGGTAGTGTACAAATGGATTAAATGTCTTTTCTGAGGGGAGAAAAAGTGTTACTGATGAAGAGAGGTTTGGGCAGCAAGTTACAAGCAGAACTGACAAAAGTATTGCAACAATTCATCAAATTGTGCATCAAAATCATCTACTAAATGTGAAAAGCATAGCAGAACAAGTAAACAGGAAAATCTTGGCATGAGAATGATGTGCATAAAAACGGTCCTGAAGGAGCTCACTGATGAACAAAAGCAGAGTTTAAGTTCTCCAAGACCTTTTGGAAAGGCAAGATGATCTTTTGGACTGTGTTATCAATGGGGATGAAGCATGAGTATACCAAGGTGACCCTAAAACAAAGCACAAAATAGCACAATGAAAGTCTGCCAATTCTTCATGACCAAAATGAAAAAGTTTTGTCAGTACAAATCAAGAGTCAAAAATGATGTTGCTAATCTTTTTTTATTCCGTAGGGATTGTTTATCATGAATATTTAGCAACTGCTCAAACAGTCAACCAAGTTTACTACTTGAAAGCTCTGAAAATACTGCATGTAAAAATTAGATGAAAACAACCTGAACTTTTTACCAACAACTCATGGCTCTTGCATCATGACAATGCATCAGCTCACATGGCACTGTTTGTGAGGGAGATTTTAGTCAGTAAACAATTAACTGTACTGGAATACCCTCCCTAGTACCCTGATCTAGCCACCAATGATTTTTTTCTTTATTTGAAGATAAAGGAAATATTGAAAGGAAGACATTTTGATGATATTTAAAGCATCAAGGGTAATACAATGACTGTTGTGGTAGCCATTCCAGAAAAAAAAGTTCCAAAATTGCTTTGAAGGGTGGACTAGGCACTGGTGTCAGTACATAACTTCCCAAGGAGAGGACTTTGAAGGCGGGCTATAATGATATTTAAAAATGAGGTATGTAGCACTTTTTCTAAGATGAGTTCACAAACTTAATTGTCAGAGCTTATATAAAGTGGGGAGAATTATATATTTCTGCCAAATATTTATTAGAATTAAATTACTTCCTTTTTGTAGATAAAATAGCTAGCACATAGTCAACAATAAGTACTTATTAAATGTTAGTTTCACATTCTCTTCTATAAGAGTAATTAATACAGAGATTGATTAGAAGTAATAGTAATAAGAGACCTCATTGAGATGGTGACATGAGAGAAGATTCTTGAAAGCTCTCCTGGAAAATACAATGAATTGAACAACTAAAATTGAACAAGGGAATTTTTAAGCAACACACAGCCTCAGCTGAGAGACCCACTCATTGCAAAAAAACAAAAAACAAAAAAAACAAAAATCTGAAGGCCATAGAAAAAATGGTGAGTGAAAGAGAAGGAAAGGGTGCAGTGCTTAGTCAGAGCTGAGCAGCACCACACAGACACTGGCAGAAGAAAGAGTGAGGTAGGGTCCTGAGAACACCAGCCAAACTGCAGCATCATCTTGAGCAGGTTTGAGTCAGAGAACTGACAAGGAAGGACATGCAGGTAGCTAGAATGCAGAGCAGGGGGCAAGAGCATGGCACAGGTGGCTGAAGCATGTGGTTGGTGACTGAAGCATGGAAAGGGCAGCTGGAGTGCAGCACCAGTTCTAAAGCATGGTTCCAGTATCTGGAGTGCTGTGTGTCCCTGGACAAGACAGGTCTCTAGCTGAGGCGTAATATATGGTCTTGGGTGAGTTAAGGACTCAGCCACTGTATTGTGCTGTCTTAAACATAGAGCATGGCTGTTTCCCTTACTCTCTCACAAAGTTTGCTCCCCACAACTCCACTTAGTGCCTGATTACAGTCAGTTGCAACTAGGAAATGTCATTACCTGGTTCCCCCCAAAACCTGTGCCTTTCCCAACAAAAAACGCCCCCACCCTTTCTGCTGGAACTGGCGGGGTGGGGCGAGGCAGCTCAGGGAAACTGTGAATCACAGATACAGCAGCTCCTGCCTGCACTAGGATGTCAGAAGCATAGAATATCATCACTTACCACATCCTTCAAAATAGGAGGTGCACTGAGATCAAGGTGACTGGGTCAAAGAAGAAAAGTGCACCTTTTAGGTAATCTCCCAGATTGAAAAGACCAAATGACATCTATTTATCTATCTATCTATCTATCTATCTATCTATCTATCTATAGATATAGATATAGATTTAGATATAGATATAGATATGTGCTTCAGCAAAACCAACTGGGAAGTGAAATAAAGACCTCTTCATATCCACCCAGGGTAAGTTTTTTATGCCAGGGAAGATGGATAAAACTTGCTAAAATGAATATTCTCCAGAAAAAAAACTTAAAGATATAAAATAAGTGAGCTAAATGACACAGCATTCAAGATTGCAGTTCTGAAAACACCAAAGGAGATCGAAGAAAGGCAGGTGAACACAGAAAAACAGCTAAATGTCCTCAGAAATGATTTGCGAGCAAAAAAAGGAGTACTTTAACACTATAAAAAAGAACCAAGTAGAAATTCTGGAGATAAACAATGCAATAAAAAATGAAACATTAAATAGCTAGCATAGAAAGCAGAGTCAACAAGATGGAGACAAGAATTAGTGATACTGAAGATAGAAATGTCTCAGAAAGAGAAAGAGGGAGACCTGAGAGTTAAAAGAAATGAAAGATCCCTACAGAAATTATCTGACTCCATTAGAAAGAGCAACCTAATAAAAATGGGTATTCTGGAGGAAGCAGAGAATGAGATGCACAAAGAGAATTTGCTCAAACAAATAGTATATGAGAACTTCCCATATCTATGAAAAAAATTAGAACCTCAAATACAACAAGAAAATAAGACCTTAGATATCTGAATTCTAGCAGATCTTCTTCAAAGCACATTATACTGAAGATGTCAAAGAGCAAAGACAAAGAAAAAATTGTAAAGACAACCAGGAAAGGGAATACCATAATCTATAAGGGAAAATCTATCAGGCTGACATCAGTCTTCTCAAAAGAAACTCTACAAGCCAAAAGGGAGTGAAGTAAAGTATTCTAAATATAAAAAGAGAAGAATTACCAACCAAGAAGACTCTATCTAACAAAATTATCCTTTAGATATGAAGGAGAAGTAAAGATCACTTCAGATATACAGAAGCTGAGGGAATTCTCAAGCACAAGGCTGGTAATTCAAGAAATACTGAAGGAGGTTATTCAACCTGAAACAATAATTCAATATACATAGAAATAAAATGGAACAACAAAAACATAAAAGTAAATAAAGTAGAGGTTTGAAGTTCAAAAATAAAATAGAGATAAGAAGCATGCTTAAGAATAGAGACGTCAGATAAGGGTCTAACATCTAAAATATATAAAGAACTAATAAGACTTAACAACATCAAAAACAAACAACCCAATTAAAAAGTGAGCAGAAGAACTAAACAGACACTTCTCTCATAAAGAAATACAAATGGCCAGCAGACATATGAAAAAATGCTCATCCTCATTAGCTATCAGGGAAATGCAAATCAAAACCACAATGAGATACCACCTCACACCTGTGAGAATGGCTATTATCAACAAGACTAGGAATAACAAGTGCTGGAGAGGATGTGGAGAAAAAGGAACTCTGGTACACTGCTGGTGGGAATGCAAACTGGTACAACCACTGTGGAAGGCAGTGTAGAGGTTCCTCAGAAAATTGGGGTTGGAGTTACCATTTGACCCAGCAATCTCCCTTCTGGGGATCTACCCAAAAAACTTGAAAACCTTTGTCCGCAAAGACTTATGTACCCCAATGTTCATTGCAGCGCTGTTCACAGTTGCCAAAACATGGAAACAACCAAAGTGCCCTGCAACAGATGACTGGAGAAAGAAGCTGTGGTACATATACACAATGGAATATTACTGAGCTGTAAGAAAAGATGAAATATTGCCATTTGCGACAAAATGGATGGACCTGGAGACCATCAGGCTTAGTGAAATAAGCCAGAAAGAAAAAACAAATAACTGTATGAGTTCACTCATATGTGGAATATAAAACTCTAAGCAACAAAGAGAAAAAAAATGAACAAACAAATAACCCATGGACACAATCATAGTTTAATGTTTATTTGGGGGTGAGTGGGTTATGGAGGTGAGAAAGGGGAGGGGGTGGGAGAGGAGGGAGGGGGAGCTAAATATATAGTGGTGGAAAAAGAAGTCACATTAGGTGGTGAACTTGTTATACAACAAGACGACAATGTAGAATTGTATGCCTGAAACCTATGTAATTCTTGCTAACAGATGTCACCCCAAAAAGTTTAACAATAAAAATGAATTAAAAAGGAATGATTAGATAATAATAGTTCCTACCTCCTAAAAAAAAAAGAATAGAGACAACTGCATATATCAAAGTTTCTTTTACATAAAATGCATGGTAACCACTCAAAAAAAAATTAGAACTGAGACACATAACAAAAAAATTAGGAAAATGAAAAGAATCATAGAACAGCATCAAACTAATATAAATGACAAAAAGAAAACAGCAAATAAGTAATAGAAATGAAGAGTTACCAGGAAGAAAAAAAATAAAATGGCTATGGGAAATCCTCATTTGTCAACCATCACCCTAAATGTGAATAGACTGAACTCACCTATAAAAAGGTACAGAGTAGCAGACTGGATTGAAAAACAAAACCCAACCTTACGCTGCCTCAAAGAAACACACCTCAGCCACAAGGATAAATACAAACTCAAAGTGAAAGGATAGAAAACAATGCTCCAAGCAAATGACATCCAGAGAGAAGCAGGTGTAGCCATACTTATATCTGAGGAAACAAATGTTGGGGTAAAAAAAGTAATAAGAGAGAAACTAGACATCTTATAATGATAAAGAGGACATGACACTTCCTCAATCAGGAAGCACCAAAATTTACAAAGCATTTATTAACAGAATTAAAAAGAAAAAAATGACAAAAAGCAATTATAGTAGGAGACCAAAACACTTCCTTGACAGGCATGGACAGATTATACAAATAGAAAATAAATAAGGAAATGTCAGCTTTAAATCACGCATTACAGCAATTGAACATAATTAACATTTACAGGACATTTTATTTTACAATACAAGACTATACATTCTTTTCTAGTGCACATGGAACATTCCCAAGGATAGATCATATGTTGGGTCACAAAACAAACCTAAGTAAATTTAAGAAAAGTGAAATGATATCAACTGTATTCTATGACAACAAAGTTCTGAAATTAGAGATCACTGCAGAAAGAAAGCAGAAAAACCATACATATGTGGAAATTGAACAACATGTTATTAAAAATGATAAGATCAAAGAAAGATTAAAATACATAGAAACTAATAATGATGAAAACCTAATGTATCAAAATTATTGGGATGCAGCAAAAGCAGTAATAAGAGGGAAATTTCTGTTACTACAGGTCTATCTCCAAAAACAAGCAAAAATACAAGTAAACAATCTAATACCACATCTTAAAGAACTAGAATAAAAAGAACAATTACAATAAAAAAATATCCAAAGTCAGAAAAAGAAATAATAAAAATTAGAGCAAAACTAAATGAAATAGAGAATAGGAAAACAATAGAAAAAATTAATGCAACAAACAGACTGTTCTTTGAAAAAATTAACAAATTTGACAAACCCCTGGCTAGGCTCACCAAGGGGGAAAAAAGACACAAATAACCAAAATTAGAAATGAAGGAAGAGAAATTACAATTGATACCACAGAAATACAAAAGATCATATGAGAATATTGTGAAGGGTTATATGCCATGAAATTTATCAATGTCGAAGAAATGGACAAATTTCTAGAAATATACTGTCTACCTAAACTGAACCAAAAGAACTGGATAATCTAAATGACCAATCAATAGGAAGGAAATTGAAACAATCATTTTACCGCCCCTCTCAAAGGAAAAGTTTAGGACAGTCAGAGTCACTGAGTTTTATCAGGCATTCTAAGAGAAATCAATTCATATCCTCTTCAAGCTCCTCCAAAATATTTGAAGAGAGGCAATAGTTTTCAACTCATTCTATGAGGCCAACATTACCTTAATATCAAAGCCTGGTAAAGATAATACAAAAAAGAAAACTATAGACCAATATCTCTGATGAACACAGATGCAAAATCCTAAACAAAATACTAGCAAATGGAATACAACAATGAATTAAAAAGATTATACATCACAATCAAGTGTGATTCATCCCAGGGGCATGAGAATGATTCAACATATGTTAACCAAAACAATGTGATATACCACATAAACAAAAGATAAAAACCGTATGATTATATCAATTGATGCAGAAAAAGTATTTAACAAGATACAATATCTATTTGTGATCAAAACACTTAATAAAATGGGTATAAAAAAGTGCTTAAAAATAATAAAAACATATATGACAAACCCTCAGCTAATATGCTGAATGGGAAAAAACTGAAAACTTTTATTTTAAAGTCAGGGGCAAGACAAAAATATCTGCTGTCACCACTGCTATTCAACATAGTACTAAAAGTTTTAGTCAAAGCCATCAAGAAAGAGGAAGAAATAAAAGGAATAAAAATCAGAAATTAAGAAGATAAACTGTCACTTTTTGCAGGTGACATGATCTTTTATATAGGAAATTCTAAAGACTCTACCAGAAAACTATTACAAATAACAAGTGAATAAATTTGCAGAGTACAAAGTCAATGCACAAAAATCCATTGCCTTTTTATGTACCATAAACAAAACTTCAGAAAAAGAAATGAGAAAAATAATTCCTTTTGTGATTCCAACAAAAAGAATAAAATATTTAGGAATAAATTTAACAAAGAACTTGAAGAACTTATACATTGAAAACTATAAGGCACTATTAAATAAAATAGAGGAAGACACAAAGAAATGGAAAGGTATTCCATGTTCATAAATTGGAAGAATCAACATAGTTAAAAAGGCCACATTACCCAAAGATATCCACAAATTTAATGCAATTCCCATTAAAAGCCTATATTCTTTCAAGAAATACATAAAAAATAATAATCATATTTGTATGAAACCACAAAAGACCCTGAGGTACCAAATCATTCCCATGAAAAAAGAATGAGAATGGAGGCATCATGCTTCTTGATTTCAACCTGTACTGCAAAACATCAATTATCAATATAGCTTGGTTGTGGGAGAAAAACAGACACACAGATGAATGAAACATAATAAGTAACCCAGAAATAAACCCACAAATATATGGACAGATTAATTTTGACAAAGAAGTGAAAAATATACAATGAATAAAAGAAAACCTCTTCAGTAAATGGTGCTAGGAAAATTAAAAAAAAACAGGCAAAAGAATAAATTTGAACTGTGAACTGTCACCATTCACAGGATTAACTCAAAATAGATCAAAGACCTCCACATAAGACTTGAAACAATAAAATGCATAGAAGAAAGCATTTGTACTAAACTTATAGACTTTTGGTTTAGAGAGAACTTTATAAAGTTAACCTCAAAGGCAAGGGAAGTAAGGCAGAAGTAAACAAATGGGACCATATCGAACTAAAAATCTTTGGCACAACAAAAGAACCATCAACAAAGCTAAGAGGCAACCAATCAAATGGGAGAAAATATTTGAAAATAACATCTCAGCTAATATCTAAAATATATAAATAACACATACAACTCAACAAAAAAAACCAAACAATCCAATTAAAAATTTGGCAGAGAACCTGAACAGACACTTCTTTTATGAAGACATACAAATGGCCAAGAGATATATGAAAAATCTCAACTTCACTACCTACTAGGAAAATGCAAATGACAACTACAATGAAATACAACCTCGTACCTATTAGAATGGCTATAATCAACAAGACAAGGAATAAGAAGTGTTTGAGATGCACTGTATACCTGAAACCTATGTAATTCTTGCTAACAGATGTCACCCCAAAAAGTCTATCAATAAAAATGAATTAAAAAAAAAAGAAGTGTTGGAGAGTCTGTGGAGGAAAAGGAACACTCATACACTGCTGGTGGGAATGTAGATTGCTACAACCACTATGGAAGACAGTATGGAAGTTTCTCAAAAAATTAAGAATAGAGTTACCATATGACTTAGCAATGTTAACTCTGGGTATCTACCCCCAAAATTTGAAAACCTTAATCTATAATGATATATGTATACCAATGTTCATCACAGCATTGTTCACGGTAGCCAAGTCAGTGTCCTTTGATAGGTGACTGGATAAAGAACGTGCGTTACATTTACACAATGGAATATTTCTCAACCATAAGAAAAGATGAAATACTGCCATTTGGGACAACATGGATTGAATCCAGACAGAAAAAATCAAGAACCGTGACTTCACTCACATGTGGAATAGAAAACTGAAAGTAACTAAGGCAATAACTCATGGACACACTTAATAGTTTAGTAGTTACCTAAGGGTAAGTGTGGTGGGGGGCAGGGGACTGTAATGGAAAAAAGTACTGACTTGGAGTGGTGAGCATACAATACAACATATAAATGATGCATTGTAGAATTGCACACCTGGAAACTATGCAATTTTTACTAATCAATGTCATCCAAATAAATTTAATCATAATAATAAGTAGTAGTAATAATAATAGTTTTTATACAGTGTCCACATAAGCACTCTTAAATGATAGCTAATGTAAGATTTTTCAGAATTCGCAAAGAAGAAAAGCATGAATTTTGTTGTATGCCACAACCTATGTGGGTGAACACGTGAACCAGAGGGGAGGTGATGGGGAATGAAGAAATAAACACACGGACACAGACATAGACAGAAAAGCTGGGACCAGGTGGTTCTCTGCGCTCTGATGGAGACACAGAGACCCCGTGTGACTGCAGTGAGTTTATTTTATAGGGTGGGCAAAACAAGTGAGATCATAGGGGTAAATCAGTAAAGCAAGACTGGAAAGTACATAACTAGCAAATACAGTTACAGATAATTGCATTTCATCAATATTTTGGTACATGTTGCTAAGGTATTACTGATTATATTATTATTATTCTCTTCAAGGCAGGCAAGCCATAAGTTATGTCTGAAATCATTTCCAGAGACCAAACAACTTTGCTCACAATGTCATGCAAAAGAGACAAAACAACTTTGCTCACAATGTCATGTTTTTCCACCCAAGCCAGAAACCACATCCTGAGTATTGTCCTTGTTTACCCAGCTCTGGGCTGCCTTGCAAAACCCTTGAACTGTGGACTCCAAGCACACAGGTAGCCTTGCTAAAACCTGTTTTCTCAAAGGACCTGGCTTCTGGCCCACACGCTCCCTACAGTTGTAATTCTGATAATTTTTTCAAGCTAGACAGCTATGAGGTAACACCTGAAATTTTCTATAATATAAAATACAAAAAAAATCAATTGATTTTTCTTATTAACTACTCTTTGTGGAAAAGCTATATACCTTTGAAAGGTTAGACAGTTTGTAGAGCAATAACTCTGTAACTTATGTCTGAGCTTGCTGTTTTGATATTTATCATCTCATTTTATTCTAACTCTTTGTCTGATATACGATAAAAATTTAACCAGCATTTATTGGATAACTAAATTACTTTTTCCAACATTTTAGAAAGGCAAGCAGCATAATTATCACAACTATAATTTTTTCTATGAAAAAATCTGAGCCTAGGAGGAGAGGCCAATTAAATTATACAACATTTAAGGATGAATTAAAAAACTAGATTTGAAATCCAGGTACCCTGACTACTCTAACTACTCATTTGACTTCATCCTTTGGCTGGATTATCAGTTCCCAAGTGGTGGTACACATACCCCTGAGGGCACATGCTGGGACATTCAGGGATTTGCAAAAAATAGCCAGCAATGGCAAAAAAACAAAAACAAAAACAAGTAAAGTTTTTTTAAAAATGCAAAACCTTAGTTATGAAACAATAAACATTAAGTTCGAATCACCATTAATTTAGATACTCCAAAATTAGATCACATTAGGAAATGATCATTTATGAGGGTGTATCTATGAGCTCTTCCCCCAAACTGTTCTTTCACCAATTATTACACAGTTTCAGAACAATCTATATACGATGTCTCTAGAACTTCTCCAAACATATAAATATATCTGTAGCCAGGCTGTTTGATCAGTTTAGTTATTGACTGAGGAAAATTGCATTGTCTTTAATCATGATATTGTTATACTTTTTTATTTAATGTTTAATTACTTGATCATCATTATCAATGACTGTGTTATGAATATTGTAAAATTAAATCTGTGGTTTGTACATTTAGTGTAATACTTTTTCTTTCTTATCTTATTACTTCATTTCTACTATTTTACATTAACATAGTCACTAAACAAAAGTGTCAATATTTTTTAATAACTGATTTAAAAACAAGGGGTACAATTTATGTAGATGGGTTTAAAAGGGGTACACAAGTGGGAAAATGTTGGGAACCACTAGGCTGGATTAAAGTTTAGTCTTTGTGTACTTATTTTTCACCTGTAAAACAATGCCTTCATTATTTTAAAAAGGCTTTAACAATGTTATTAAATTACTGTAAGAAGGTTTTCTGATCTACTTTTTTATTCCACTTATGAAAAGGCAATAAGGAGTAAGCCTTCTCCTTGCAAGATATTGATGGTTAATTATCTGTGAGTGTTGGTTATTTAGGTTTCTGACAGGCAAGCAGAAGAAGGGCTTATAATGAGAGCAGACTTGGAGAAGTGTTGGAGAGTACTGAAAGGATCCTGGCACTAAGATTTTCTGCTATTTTTTTGTGCAGGAATTATATTTTCTAAATTTTATTTTAGCACAGTTATATTAAATTATTAAATGTAATTATTAAATTATTAAATTTAAATGTTAAAACATATTAACATTTAAAATTAAATAACATATTTTATTAGATTTATTCATGAGTTTTTAGTGTTTAAAAATAATTTATCAAAATACAGGTAACATAAAATATTATATGAGTTTCAGGTGTTCACCATAGTTATTCAACATATATAACCTAAATATATGATCACCATGGTAAGTTTAGAAACCATATGACACAATACAAAGCTATAACAATATTACTGACTATGTTTTCTATGCTGTATGTTACATCACCAATATTTATTTGTTTTATACCTCAAAATTTGAAATTCTTAATCCTTTTCACCTCCTCCCCTCTTTTTTTAAGTTTTTCAATTACAGTTGACATTCAATATTATTTTATATTAATTTTAGGTATACAGCACAGTGATTAACATTTATATAATTTAAGAAGTGATCCCCTTAAAAGTTTAGTAACCACCTGGCATTATATATAGTTATTACCATATTACTGACTATGTTTTGCTTTACATCCTCATGACCACTTTTTAATTGCCAATGTGTATTACTTAATCCTTTCACTTTTTTCACCCTCCACTCCAACTCCCTTTTATCTGTTACCTTGATAAATCTAGTACCCATTTCAAACCATAAACTGTTATTACAATATTATTGACTACATTCTTTATTATATACCATACATCCTCAGGACTGCTTTGTGACAACCAATTTGTACTTATAAATCTCTTTCACTTTTTCACCCACTCCTTAATTCCCTTCATTTGGCAACCACAAAAATGTTCTCAGCATCTATAAGTTTGTTTCATTTGTTTATTTATTTTGTTCTTTAGATTCCACTTATAAATGAAATCATATCATATTTACTTTTCTCTGATTCACTACAGTCTATACAATACACTTTAAGTTCATCCATTTTGTTGCAGATGGCAAGATTTCATATTCTATTGTATATATGTACAGTAGACTCTTAGTTAACTGCCATCCATAAGAATTGGTAGATGCTGGATAAATGTAAATAGACTGTCTCTTTATTAACTGGTAATTAAGCAACTGGCACTCTCAAATAAATGGAAAAATCTTAAGCAACCAGCAAAAAAGCTTGCCCATTGCTTGAGTTCTGTTTAATAAAGAGTCTACTGTACAAATTCTTTTTTATTTATTCATCCATTCAGGGACACTCATGTTGCCTTTCTATCTTGGCTATTGTAAATAATGCTGCAATGAACATAGGGGAAGCAGAGCTCGAGTCTGGTGCCTTAGACCACTCGGCCATTCTGACACCTTTTCAATGAACATAGGGATGCACATGTCCCCTTGAAGTTTTAGTTTATTCAGATAAATATCCAGAAATATAATTACTAGGTCCTTCTTTGTCTTTCATTATAGACTGTGTTTTAAAGTCCATTTTGTCTGGTATAAGTATTGCTACTTGAGCCTTTTTTTAAACTTTCATTTTCATATAATATCTTTGTCCATTTCTTTACTTTCAGCCTGTGTGGATCTTTTAGTATAAATTCAGTTTCTTGTACTCAGTATACATAAGTGTCTTTTTTTATTTATTCAGCAACCTTATCTTTTGATTGAAGCATTTAATCCATTTGTATTTAAAGTAATTGTGGATAAACATGTAGTTATTTGCATTTTATGACTCACATATTTATCTCTTCCTGTTCTTGTTCTTCCTTCTTCCCCTCCTCCTCTTCCTCCTTTTCATCCTTCTTCTTCTTTTTCTTCTAAGTCCCTCAAACATTCTCTGTAGTACTGGTTTGGTAGTGATGTATTTCTTTAACTTTTCCTTATCTGAGAAGCTCTTTAGTTGTCCTTCAATTTTCAATGCTAGCCTTGCTGGATACATTATTCTTGATTGTAGATTCTTGGTTTTCAACACGTTGAATATTTTCTGCCAATCCATTCTGACCTGTAAAGTTTCTGGTGAGAAATCAGCTGACAGTCTTATGGGAGAGCCTTTGTAGGTAACTAACTGCTTTTTCATTGCTCCTTTCAAGATTATCTTCTTAGTTTACTCAGCTATAAGAAAAGATGAAATACTGCCATTTAGAACAAAATGGATGAACCTGGAGATCATCATGCTAAGTGAAATAAGCCAGACAGAAAAAACCAAAAACTGTATGACTTTACTCATACGCAGATTATAAAACTGAAAGCAACAAAGAAAAAAAAATGAACTAACAAAAAACCCATGGACACAATCAATAGTTTAATGTCTATTTGGGGACAAGTGGGGAGGTAAAGGGGAGAAGGGGGATGGGGTGGGAGTGGATGGAGGGGGAGCTAAATATATGGTGATGGAAAAAGAACTCAACCTGGTTGGTGAACTTATTATTCAACAAGTTGACAATGCACTGTAGAATTGTACACCAGGAACCTATGTAATTCTTGCTAATAAATGTCACCTTAATGAGTCTAACAATTAAATAAAAAATGATTCTCTTGTTGTCCTTAACTTTTGGCATTTTAATTATGATGTTTCTTTCTTTTTTTTTCTTTTTCTTTTTTTTTGCTTTTTGGTATGTGGGTAGCTCCCTGGCTGAGAATCAAACCCAGGCTGCAGCGCTGACAGCGCCAGCGCCGAAACCTTAAACCACTACATCATCAGGGAACTCCCAATTATGATGTTTCTTAATGTGAGCATATTTGGGTTCATCTTGTTTGGGACTCCCTGTACTACCTGGTCTTGTATGTCTATTTCCTTTACCATGTTAGGAAAATTTTCTGTCATTATTTTTTCAAAAGTATTTCAGTTCCTTGCTCTCTCTTTTCTCCTTTTGGTACCTCTGAGATGCTAATGTTGATATGCTTGATATTGTTTCAGAGGCCCCTGAAACTTTCCTCATTTTTTGGAAAAAAATTTTTGCTGTTCTGATTAAGTATATTCTGCCACCTAATCTTCCAAATCTCTGAGTCAGTCCTCTGTTTCATCTAATCTACTGTTGATTCTCTCTAATGTTTTCTTTGTTTCAGTTATTGTATTCTTTATTTCTGGCTGTATGTTTCACATCTCTAATTTTATGTTTTTTTTATTTCTATGTTGAAGCTCTACCTGAGTTCATTAAGCATCTTTATAGCTAGAGTTTGCAACTCTGTGTATAGTAGATTGCCTGTCTCCATTTTGTTTATTTCTTTTTCTAGAGCTTTGTTCTGTCCTTTTATTTGGGGCATGTTTCTTTGTCTCCTCTTTTTGGCTGCTTTCCTATGTTTGTTTCTATATATTAGATAGGGCTGCTATGACTACCAGTCTTAGTAAAGGGGACTTACATAGCAGGTCTCCTATAGGGCTAAGTGGCACATCTCTCCTAGGTCACCAGAGCCAGTTGCTCCAGGTGTTATTCTTGTGTGGGTTGTGTGTGCCTTTCTATTATAGTTGAGCTTTGTTTGCAATTTACAAGACAATAAGATGAATTGGCCCTTGAGCTTATTGGTTGTTAGGAGTGGCTGTGAGTACATTGGAGGAATTGTGATGCAAGGGTTGACACTATACAGCAGTATTGACTTTAGAAGGTCTCTGGTGTCTTCCTAATTTGCTTTTTGGGTGTGTTCCCTTGAAGGCAGCTGGATCATCAGAAGCAGGCCACTGAGCATGGCAGGGCTTGGGCCTCCTGTGAGGGGACCCATTGTCGGCCAAGCTTAGCCATAGCTTGTGCCCTGCCCAGGGCCACCTGTCATGAGCTACAAAGCAATCCACAGATGGCTGTTCTCCCACAATGTGCTTGGGGACATCTCAAGAAATCAAGCCACAAACCAACTGTGGTTGTCACTAGTGCCTCATTTAAGGCTACTCAGCCAGGGGTATGGGACATGCTGAAGTCAGATGCTGTTTCTTTGGGTTTTGTAAACCTTTGAGACAATTTAATAAGGACTGCAGCATGAGTCAAGGCAGACCATTTGTATGAAAAAGCCACTGAAACTTGCTTGGGTTTTCCTGAAAGTTGGGTGGAACAGGGTCTCAGAATCACCAGGGCAGGAGAACAAACTGTGCTAGCAAGGTTGTTGGAGACTCAGATATGGCGACTGGCTGCATCCACATACTGGGAGTGGGGAGAGCTGAACAAAGCAATAATGGCTTTAATCAGCTCCTTTGTTAAAAAGAAAGCTGTTCCTCCAGCTCTTACCCTAAAACCAAACAACTCAGTTCCTCTCCACATGTCCCTGGTACCTTTCAAACTGCTGACTTAGTGCTAGAGCTCAGAGCAAGGGAGTCCATAAGTGAGTAAGTCTGTGCATAGTCACTTTAAGAGGAGCACCTGGGACTGTAGTTGTGCCTCCCCCATCTCACTTAGCCATATCTTTTCTGCTTTTTACAGTCAGAAGTTATGGGAACTTCTCTCCCAGGCACTGGAACCCTTGACTGGGGAGCCTGGTATAGGGCAGGAAGTAAGCACAGCATTTACCTACTGTACCATCTTGACTGAAAATCTCCAAATATTGCTCATTTTTAAACGTGATTTTATTTAGTCTTGCCCCTTATTGGTCTATCTTCCATTCCTTCAAACACATGTCTAATTTTACAAAAGAAGGCAGTGTTAAAATTTTAAATTAGAAAAAAACAATAAAAGTTGAAATGTGAACATTCCCTTTGGTCTTCATCTATTTTTTGAAATACCTTTAATAACATTGGAGTTCAGCTTATTCTTCTAATAATCAGAAGGGCTTCACTGGCAATGTGGTTCGTATACTTGTTGCATGTTATGTGGTGTTTTGGTATAACTTACAGGGAGGAGGAAAAGCAATAATAAAGGCTGTGAAAAATAGTAATCTCAGCTATAAAGTTTCATACATTCTGTTCTGTATGGTTGTTAATTTCCATGCTTTCTTTTACTCAAGTAAATTTTTGGTTTCCAGGTGTCCTTTGCACATATGCCTGTTCTGGTTTTTTGTGTGTGTGTGTGTCACATTTTATTTTCATCTGTATCAAAATAGATAATGGTTCTTCCACTTGAGCAAAGTCAGACACAGTGAGTTGACTACTGTTGGCATTTGTTCCTTCCCCAAACCCTCATTACCCTACTTGAAATATGTCCCACATTTCCCAGACTAAAACCCTTCACCAAACTTTCTCATGTATTTGAATCACTGTGAGGCAGAAAAATAACTGAAGTGAAAGACCTGTTAGTCATATTGAATGATGATGGCAGTTGTTTCCTATAGAGTTATGAGTTACTCAGAGGCCAGTACAGTTTGACCTTTTAACTTCCTACTGTCTTTAATCAGAAGTCATATAAATTGGAAATAAGAAAGATAATACTTATGTTAAGTTTTAATTTTTAATTTAATTTTCTTTAGGTGGGGGCATGAAGATTAGTCTGTTCTGACTTTTTTTCCCTAGTTTGGAATAAATAGATGAAGAAATAAGCTCAGACCAATTAGAGTAAGTGATAATTTAGTTGACATACCCTCATGAAGATACTTACATTTTAAATAATATTTCTGGTAAATAGAATGCTGGTATATATACCAAAAAATGTTATTCTTATTTTCAAATGATTTTATAACAATAACAAACTACTTAATACAATAATTATATCAACCTAATTGAATCTTTTTTTAATTGACACTATGGAGTACCTGGCACACAGCAAATACTTACTAGAGGTCTGTTAAATTAAAATTAATTTAAACAGGCATTTTAGTATTATTAATGCTGTTGGGATCATTATTACAAACATTAATTATTATAAGAACTTTTATTTATACAGCATTTTCAACTTTTATAATACTTTCTTAACATTATTTCTTTCATTCGATGCTTTCTCTATCTTAGTTGGTTAAGTAAAGCAAGTATTATTATCCTTATTTCACAAATTAAATACATTGTATAGCTAGGAAGTGACAAACTCAGGAGTTTAATCCTAATCTCTTGACCCCTAGTGCTCTGACCCTTATATTGTTATTATTTAATATTTGACATATAATAGTATGCTAAATATAAAAGTGTATTGTATTAAGAATTTTAAAAATCATTTAGCCCCACAAAATTAGAAACATACTTTTAGAAATACTCAGATGCTTTAAGAACTTATATACATATAAATCTATCTATCTATGAAATGACCACAACTACACCAGGCATAATTTAATAATATGAAATATGAAATATTTGCTAAGAAAACAAGCCAGAAAGAGGTTACTAAAATATGTAAAGTTCCTTTTTCCTGTTAAAGTTGAAACTTTGAAAAGTTAGCTAACGAAAAAACTGATTTCTTTTTACTTGTGTCAAATATTGCAGAATATATATTTTTGGATAAACTTTCTATGTAGAGTCTTTATAACTTGAAACTGAAGAGACCCAAATGGAAGGTAGTTTTTTAAAATAATTCATGAGCCTTTATCTGTTATTTGATTATAAAGTATTTGATGGAGACATTGTTCTGTACATATTTGTGCATACTTCAGTGTTTTACTTATAGTGAAAACTCAAACATTTGAGGAAAATTGGGTTTAACTTACTTTTAATTCATTGCTTTTGATAACTTGAAACCATTTTTATAAAACTGAAGAAGGGAAAAAATTAAGACTACTTTGTGACTTTTTCTCTTATCAATGTCCACATCACTGTTACAATTTTTGAAATATAATCACATTTTTATTTCTACCTAACAACTTCCTATTTTGTGAGAATAAAGGCAGAAAGGAAGGAAAACCTTTTGTTCTTATGTTCTAGATTTTTTTATCTCTATAAATTTGTTGTAATGAATATACATTACCTGTAGCAAGAGAGCAAAAATACTCCCAAATATAACATAGGAGGGGGAAAAAAGAAAGGAAAACCAAAATTTTCAGTCCAAGTTTCCCACAGGATGAAGTTTGAACACCTTAGCCTAGGAAGATAGGGTCTTTATCCTGAGACTTCAAAATTCCTTGTTAAGCTTCATCTCCCCACCAACATCCCTCCACCCCACACAAACATGCATACATACAACACTATTCTCCAGTGAAATAGAACTATCATTTTTAAAGAAAACATGATATTTTTTCCAACTTCCTTATGTGTGTATACTTTAGTTATTCTATAATGCTCTGCTCCTCCTTTTTTTTCTAATGAGATTCCTTCAAGACCCAGATCAAAACACACTTTTCAATCCATTAAGAAGTAGTGGTCTCTCCTCTGTGTACCACAGTGCTGTTAAACAACAGTTTTACCCTTAAATTGTGGTCATAGAAAGAATGATAAGTAATACTTTAATCATCTTTGTAGCTCTCCTCCTCTCCCTCCATGACTATGCCTAACATATAAAAGGCATTTAGTAAATGCTTGTTGAATGAATAAATAAATAAATGCATTAATAAATTATATCTTTATCTAAGGCAATAAAACTCTTGTTTAGTGGATAAAAATTGTTAAAATACTTAATAAAGACTAAAGGTGATTCAGTCTGAATAGGAGTGTGGTTTATTGGATAGAACTCCAGTTTTGGAGTGAAATGGATTAGGTTTTGTTTTTAGCATTCACCAATTCCTAGCAGTGTGACCTTTGGCAAGTGACCTCAGGCAAATCACCTCATCTCAGTGGGGTTCAATTTTTTCAATTTATATAATAAGGGTAACAATAACTTCCTTGCAGACAGTTGAAAAGACCTGAATGACCTACCCCAATATCTGGCAAAGGCCCAACGGTCATTAAATGGCAGTTATTACTGTTGGTTTTATCAGCTTGTACAAAATTTCAGTTTGGTACCTATGTTACCATTACACATTTTATTATCTATGCTACCTGTATAATGGCTGCTAATTTTTTGTCATTTAACTCATTTAAAATATGTCATGTTATCCTTGAGGCACTGTCTGCAGTGCCAAGCTCAGTGCTGGCCACATACTTGATTTTTAACTACTGGGTTAGAACAGTGGCTTATGATAAAATAAGCACTGGATTTGAGTAAGGAGATAAGCATAACATATGTTAAGTTGCTTTATTTTCTCTGAGCCAACTGAGTTCTTTCATTTGTGAAATTAGGAGAATAGACTTTTGAATCTTTTAAGCCTCACAAATTCTGTGATTCTATGATGAGATATATAATTTATACTTTTCATGAAATAAAGAATTGTACTGTAGTTAAATAAATTTCTGTAGCCATATAGAAAAATGTAGGGTGCAGGTGGAGTGAGCAACCACCTCAGCTTTCCCAGAATTGTACCAGTTTTAACACACAAGGTCCTGTGTCCTGTGAATCTTCTCAGTTGGGGAGAAATCAACAAGTTGGTCTTGCTAGCTCCAGGTAGTTTGGCAAATACAAAGTATGACAATTAAGTTTGCAAACTAATCCTCGAAAAAGTGCTACATACCTCATTGCTGAATATCACTATAGTAACCTTCAAGTACTCCCCTTGAGAAACTATGCATCAATTCCAGAACCTAGTCCACCCTTCAAAGCAATTTTGGAACTTATTCTGGAATGGCTATCAAAACTGTTATCATATGACCCTTGATTTCCTGAAAGTCATCAAAATGTCTTTCTTTCAATATTTCCTTTATCTTCAAGAAAAAAGTAATCAAGAGCCAGATCAGGTGAGTAGAGAGTGTATTCCAATAGAGTTATTTGTTTACTGACTATAAAATCCCTCGCAGACAGTGCCATGTGAGCTGGTACATTGTTGTAATGCAAAAGCCATGAGTTGTTGACAAAAAGTCCAGGTCGTTTTCATCTAACTCTCTCATGCAGATTTTCAGCACTTTCAAATAGTAAACTTGGTTGGTATGTCCAATTGGTACAAATTCATAACAAACAATCCCTCTGATACAAAAAAAAAAAAGATTACTAGCATTGTTTTGACTCTTGATTTGGACTGATGGAACGTTTTTGATTATGGAGAGTCGGTTGACTTCCATGGTGCACTTTGATGCTTTGTTGTAGGGTTGTATTGATACATATGTTTCATCACCAGTGACAACATGGCCCAAAACATTGTCTTACCTCTCCAAAAAATCCTGGCAAATATCTACACTCCTTTACTTTTTTCATCAGTGAGCTCCTTCAGGGACATTTTCATACACACCTTTCTCATGTGTAGAATTTCAGTTAAGATTTTTCTGACTGTTTTTCCATTGATGTTTACTTGGTATGCTTTGTTTTTCATAGTCAGCCTACAATTTCGATGCACAATTCAATAAGTTTTTGCAATGTTTTTGTCTGTTCTGCTCCTTATTGGCCACTCTGACTTCTATTTATCAGTGATGCTTTCTCTCCCCTTAGAAAAACGTTTAATGCATTTATACAGTAGCATTATCCCCATAAACTTGGACTAATATGGCTCTGATTTCACTTCCACTCTTGTCACACTTAACAAGAAATTTGATTTTTGTTCATCACTCTAATTTAGGCTCCAACATTTTCTTGATGGCAGACAAAAACACACAACAACAATAATAATTGCCACTCAGTGAGACACCACCACATCTCAACACGAACACAGCTGTAAGACACAGATATACCAAGGTAATGAAACCTTACCAGTTGTTTGTACAGTGCTGTCAATGTAAGCACACAGAGGTTAAGTTCTCAAACTTAATTGCCAGACCTCGTAAAAGACTTTTTCTTTGTAGTTGATTAAAGCTTTTGTTCTCCTGAATCTCACGTTGACAAATAGTGCTTCATCTTGGGGGCAGAGATGAAAAATTGAGAAACAGAAAAAACAAGAATATGCAAACATGTGCTTTCTAGGTGATGATAACTCTCTGTCATTGAATCAGTAGCTGCAGAGAACTTTTATGTAACAGGCAGTAAGTTAGGCTATGCTTCCAAGGGTAAGAAAATAAAAAATTCTGTCTATGTTCCTAGTAGAAGTATTTGTATGCAGGGGTGGAGTAAGGGAGGTATAGGACATCTATCTAAGGAAAGTTATCCACATATCACAAGGTGTTGTATAATGGCAAAATACATTAGACTGTTCAGGGAAGGAAGTGGAGGCCAGTGAGAACTAGAAAAGATAGCATTTAAGGCTGCATAGAATTTGCATTGGTAATGGAAATGACTAGACAGACAGTCCCAGAGGTGGTGCACATGCTGCCAAATAATGCACCTGTTCCAATTCCTATTAAAAAAAGCATTGAATATGAAAGAAGTGTGTGCCATTAATAAACAAAACTAGAGATCAAAAGATGGCAGATTAGGCTGACATGGCATCTGTGACCTCCCAGAACACAGCAGAATTACAGATAGAAAGAGACCTTGACAAGCATCAGAAGACTGAGTGAAGAGAGCCCCAAAAGCTGAGGATATAGAGAAGGAAGCCCAATTGAGACTGGTAGGGAAACAGCATGATCCCAAACCTATGGATAGTGAGGGAACTCTGCGAGAAAACCTCAGACATGGGGGCTTCCATAGTGGAGTAAGGGGTGCTGAGCCCATGCTGCTACTCAGCCCAAGAGGCCAGTGCAGGAGAGAGGAAAACTCATTACATCTGACAATTAAAATAATGCAGAACAATATCTATCTGTGTGAGTGAAATGAAGGTCAGCTGGAAGTCAAGGTGCTCTTCTGTGGGGTGCACACATGGGCTCGGCCACTTGCCAGGCTCACCTGTTATTCAGTTGGGGTGCAGCATCATTGGAGGTAGCAGAGTCATTCCAGGAAAGACTGAGCTGTGGGTTTTTGGAGTGGGGGACAAAGAATTCCATTGTTTGAGCATAGAGGGCACCACACCATTTTCTTCTTAATTAAACTCTCCCAAAAAGACCAGTTCTGAGAACTCACTGGTTTAACAAAAGCCATGCATGCTTACTCCCCACAGAAAAACCACACCTACCACAGCTTAAACTACATTTCCCTGGATGCTCTAGGCTGCCAGACACCCAGCTCCACCCTACCACCTGCACTGTAGTCAAATTGCTGGTTGCAGAGAAAAAGCTGCTAAACTCTTTAAAAATATAAAAAGCTTACTCCCTCAAAAAAAGAACATTCAAACACCCTGGAATTTCACCCAGATCACCCAGAGCTGTGCCTGGCACATGCAATACAGTACCCAGGGTGGCAACATGAACATCCTTGCACTAGTGGTTTTATTTTCTTTTTTAAAATTGTTTTCTCATTTTTCTGAGTTTAAACAAAGGTTATTCATGCCCAACAGATAAGAGGTCAATGCTACTCTTCAGTTCCCTCTGCTGCTCCCCCTGCACAGCTAAGAATGAGATAGGAATGGAAAAATGGCTCTCCAAATAAAAAAAAAATTAATTATTATTATTTGCTTTTTTTTTCATTCTTTACTGTGATTATCTTTAATCATTACCCTTTATTAATTTCTATTTTTATACATCTATATTATTTATTTTTAATTTTTTAAAAATTTAATTTCTTAATTAACATTACTTTCTCTTTTTTCTTTTTGTTCTTTTTCTTCTTCCTCTTTCACACTGTGATAAGGTAAACTGGAGATTTTCTCAATTCAACACCATTTGGCTGAATGGGTGGCCCTGCCCAACTAGTGGGGAAACATGTTCTGTGGCCTTTTATAGGAGCAGCTATCTTCAATTTACCAGAAACCTTTTTGCGTCACTCTACTGCCTCTCCAGGGCAACTAAAAGTGTGCTGTAAGTGACATATGGCAAGGGACCTGGCAAGAGAGGGGGAAGGAAGGAAACAAAACAAAAAATTTTCTTTTTGGTTTTATTTTTGTTTGTTCTCTCTTTTTAAGTCATCTTTTTTTTTGTAAACTTCACCTTTCTGTATTTCTTTTTTTCTTTTTTTCTTTTAATTTTTTCAACTCCCTTTTCATGATTGACTTCATTTGTATTTCATGTCTTTATTTTTTTAAAAAAATTCTTATTTTCTTATTGTTTTCTATATATATAATTTTAAGTTGTATTCTCTTATTTAATACTTACATTTAATTTCTTTATTATTTTCTTAATTTTATTACTATTACTAATACTTCTCTGTCTTCTTTTCTCTCAAAGTTTGCACAGGCACTCTGAAATGTTACCCTGTTTACATAGAGGGACTCTGGGAGGCCAGGCAGTCAGTCCTGCCCTACTATTTTAGGAAAACTTTCCATAGGTCTTTCACAGGAGTGGCTATCTGAGATTGACTGGAAAAAGTCCAGTGCTACTCTGCCACTACCCACCAACCCCAGGGCAGCTAATGGTGTGCTATGAGTGGCAAACTCTGAGGCTCTCAAGAAATTTTTGTTTGTTGGTTGGTTTTTAAATATATTTCTGTGGTTGTGTGTGTGTGTCTGTTCCTTAACTTTTTCTTCTCCAAGTGAACACAGCCCCCCTAGAGATTTGCCCTGTCAACACAGAGGCACTCTAGGTGGATGAGTGATCAACCTCACCTAATTAATGAGGAAAGACTTTCTTGCTAACTTTAGCAAAAGTGGCCATCTTCAGTGGTTGGGGAACCTTTTCGTGTTGCTCTACCATTACACTTGGACAATTAACAGTGTGCTGTGAGGAACGTACCACTCAACTATGACTGAATAACACACATAACACATTTAAGGGACATTCCTAGATCATACACACAGAAGGTCGAAGAGATTACACCATTGGACCACACAGGACACATAGTACATGAGACAAACACTAAGAGCCATAAGAGGTATACCTACTACATAGAAGCAAGCACAGAGAAGAAACCAGAATGAGAAAACAGAAAAACATGTTCCAAATAAAGGAACAAAAGAAATCACCAGAAATAGAGTTAAATGAAATGGAGACAACCTACTGGAGCAAGAATTTAGAAAACAGGTTATAAGAATGCTTAAGGAACTTACTGAAAACTTCAACAAAAATATAACAACCATAAAGAAAGACATTAAAACCATAAGAAAAGACCAATCAGAAATGAAAGTTGAAAAGAAGAATACACTAGAAAGAATCAACAACAGGTTGGATGAGGAAGAAAATCAAATTAGTCATCTGGAAGACAATGTAGCAGAAAATATCCAAATGGAAGAACAAAGAGAAACAGGAATTTAAAAAAATGACGATAGCCTGAGAGACCTCTGGGACAACATCAAGCATAACCACATTTAGATCATAGGGGTAACAGAAGAGAAAGAGAGGAAGCAAGGGATTGAGAACCTGTTAAAAAATATAATGTATGAAAACTTCCCTAACCTGGCAAAAGAAATAGACACACAATCCTAAGAAGCACAAAGATTACCAATAAAGATGAACCTAAATAGGCCCACACCAAGACACATTATAATTAAAATGAAAAAGATTAAAGACAAAGACAGAATCTTAAAAACAGCAAGAGAAAGACAATGACTTATCTACAAGGGAGTTCCCATAAGGATCTCAGCGGATTTTTCCATAGAAACTTTGCAGGTGAGAACAGAATGTCAGGAAATACTCAAAGTAATGAAAAACAAGGACTTACAACCAAGACTACTCTACCCAACAAGACTATCATTTAAAATTGAAGGAGAGGTAAAAATTTTGCAGATAAAGACAAGCTAATGGAATATACAACCACCAAGCCTGCGTTTCAAGAAATGCTAAGGGAACTTCTTTAAGGAGGAGAAAGGAGATAACAAACAAACAAAAGAAAATAAAACACATGAATAATAACATGGTGTGGACTATGTACTTATCAGTAATCACTTTAAATGTAAATGGACTAAATGCTCCAATCAAAAGACATAGGGTAGCTGAAAGGATAAGAAAAAAAGACCCAGGAATAAATTGTTTACAAGAGACTCACCGCAGAATGAAAGGTACACATAGACTGAAAGTAAAGGGATGGAAAAGGATATTTCATGCAATGAAAATGAAAAAAAAAGCTAGGGTAGTAACACTTATATCAGATAAAATAAACTTTAAAACAAAGACTATAACAAGAGACAGAGAAGAACATTATATAATTATAAAAGAATCAGTCCAACAAATGGACATCACTCTTGTAATATTTATGCACTTAACATAGGAGCACTTAAATATATAAAGCAAATATTGACTGACATAAAGGCAAACATCAGCAGTAATACAATCATAGTAGGGGACTTTAGCACCCACTAACAGCAATGGACAGATCTTCCAGACAGAAAATCAACACGGATTGTAGTGGCCTTGAATGACATGCTAGAGCAAATGGATTTAATTGATGTTTTTAGAGAATTACATCCCAAAGCAGCAGAATACACATTTTTTTCAGGCCCACATGAAACATTTTCCAAGATAGACGACATGTTAGGCCACAAAACAAACCTTAATGAATTTAAGAAAATTAAAATTATACCAAGTACCCTCTCTTACCACAACAGTATAAAACTAGAAATCAATTACAAGAAACAAACTGAAAAATGCACAAACATCTGAAGGCTAAACAATATGCTACTAAACAATGCATGAGTCAACAGGGAGACTAAAGAAGATATCAAAAGATACTTTGAGACAAATGAAAATGAAAACACAACTACCTAAAATCTATGGGAAACAGCAAAAGCAGTCCTGAGAGAGAAATTGATATCAACGCATTCTTACCTAAAGAAACAAGAAAAATCTCAAATAAACACTTTAACTTTACACCTAAGGGAACTAGAAAAAGAAAAACAAACAAAGCCTACAATCAACACAAAGAAGGAAATAATAAAAATCAGAGCAGAAATAAAAGAAATCGAGACAAAGAAGACAATACAAAAGATCAATGAAACCAAGAGCTGGTTCTTTGAAAAGATAAACAAAATTGAAAAACCTTTAACCAGACTCCGAGAGAGAGAGAGAGAGAGAGAGAAGACCCAAATAAATAAAATCAGAATTGAAAGAGATGTTATAACAGACATCACAGAAATATAAGAAATTATAAGAAAATGCTATGAACAACTATATGCCAACAAATTTGGCAATTTGGAAGAAATGGATAAATTTTTAGAAACATACAAACTTCCAAGATTAAATCAAGAAAAAACAGAAAACCTAAATAGGCCAATTACTAACAATGAAATCAAATCAGTAATCAACAAGGTCCCAACAAACAGAAGTCCTGGACCAGATGGATTCACAGGTGAATTTTAGCAAACATCAAAAGGAATTAGGAAGAGGGCAGGCTCCCCAACTCATTTTATGAGTCTACCATTACCCTGATTCAAAAGCCAGATAAAGACACTACAAAAAAAAGAAAATTTTAGGTTAATACTCCTAATGAACATAGATGCAAAAATTCTAACCAAAATATTAGCAAATCGCATTCAGCAATACATTAAAAAAAATCATACACCACAATCAGGTGGGATTTATTCTTGAGATGCAAGATTGGTTCAATAAATGTAAATCAATTAATGTGTTACACCATGTAAACAAAATGAAAAATAAAAACCATGTGTTCATTTCAATAGATGCAGAAAAAGCATTTGACAAGATTCAGCAGCCATTTATGATAAAAACAATCAACAAGGTGGGAATACAAGAGACATATCTCAATTATACTAAAGGCTATATATGAAAAACCCACAGCTAATATCATACTCAATGTGGAAATCTAAAAGCATTCCCCTTAAGATCAGGAACAAGATAAGGATGCCCGCTGTCACCACTCTTATTCAACATAGTACTGGAAGTCCTAGCCACAGAAATCAGACAAGTAAACAAATAAAAGGCATCCAAATAGGAAAAGAAGAAGTAAAACTATCATTATTTGCAGATGACATGATACTGTATATAGAGAATCCCAAAGATTACACCCCAACATTACTAGAACTGACAAATGAATTTAGTAAAGTTGCAGGATACAAAATCAATATACAGAAATCAGCTGTATTCTTATACACCAATAACAAACTAGCAAAAGGAGAAATTAAGAAAGCAATCCCATTTACAATTGCATCAAATAAAATAAAATGCCTAGGAATAAATTTAACCAAGCAAGTAAAAAAAAAAAAGACCTGTATTCAGAAAATTATAAGACACAGAAGAGAGAAGTCAAAGAAAACACAAATAAATGGAAACACATACCACATTCATGGATAGGTAGAATTAATATAGTTAAAATAGCTGTACTACCCAAAGCAATCTATAGATAAAATGCAATTCTCATCAAAATACCAAAGGCATTCTTCATAGAAATATAACGTATACTCCTAAAATTTATATGGAATATGAAAGACCTATAATAGCCACAACAACCCTGAGAAAAAAGAACAAAGTTGGAGGAATCATGCTACCAGACATCAAATTATACTAAAAGTCCACAGTTATCAAAACAGCATGATAGTGGCATAAAAACAAACACATAGATTAGTGGAACAGAATAATGAGTTCAGAAATAAATCCACATCTATATGGCTAACTAATCTACAATAAAGGAAGCAAGAACTTACATTGGGGGTAAAGACAGTGTTTTCAACAAATGGTGCTGTGAAAACTGGAAAGATACATGCAAAAAAATAAAATTGGATCACTTTTTTTTGTTTAATTTATTTTTATTGTTAGACTTATTGAGGTGACATCTGTTAGCAAGGATTACATAGGTTTTAGGCATACAATTCTACAGTGCATTGTCAACTTGTATACTAAGTTCACTACCTTATGTGATTTCTCTTTCCATCACCATATATTTAGCCCCCTCTCCCTCCTTTCCCATACCTCCCCCTCCTCTCCTCCCCTCCCCACTCATCCCCAAATAAACATTAAACTATTGACTGTGTCCATAGGTTGTTTGCTTGTTCATTTTTTTTCTTTGTTGCTTTCAGTTTTATATTTCGCATATGAGTGAAAACACAGGTTTTTGTTTTTTCTGTCTAGCTTATTTCACTAAGCATGATCTCCAGGTCTATCCATTTTGTTGTAAATGGCAGTATTTCATCTTTTCTTGTAGCTGAGTAATATTCCATTATGTTTATGTACCACAACTTCTTTATCCAGTCATCTGTCGCAGGACACTTTAGCAGTTACCAGGTTTTAGCCACTGTGAACAGTGCTGCAGTGAACATTGGGGTACATAAGTGTTTGTGGACAAAGGTTTTCAAGATTTTTGGGTAGATCCCCAGAAGGTGAATTGCTGGGTCATATGGTAACTCCATTCTCAATTTTCTGAGGAAATTCCACACCATTTTCCACAGTGGTTGTACCAATTTGCATTCCACTAGCAGTGTGCGAGAGTTCCTTTTTCTCCACATCCTCTGCAGCACTTATTATTCCTTGTCTTGTTGATAATAGCCATTCTAACAGGTGTGAGATGGTATCTCATTGTGGTTTTGATTTGCAATTCCCTGATAGCTAATGAGGATGAGCATTTTTTCGTATGTCTGCTGGCCATTTGTATTTCTTCGTGGGAGAAGTGTCTGTTTAGTTTTGCTGACTTTTTAATTGGGTTGTTTGTTTTTTTGTTGTTGTTGTTAAGTCTTATTAGTTCTTTATATATTTTAGACATTAGACATTTACCTGATGCGTTATTTGCAAATATTTTCTCCCATTCAGTTGTCTGTCTGTTTGGTTGATGGTTTCTTTTGCTGTGCAGAAGCTTTTTAGTTTGATATAGTCCCATTTATTTATTTTTGCCATCCTTATTTATTTTGAACCATCCTTGTGCTCCCGGGATGAATCCCACTTGACCATGATGTATAATCATTTTGCTGCATTGTTGTATTCTATTTGCTAATATTTTCTTCAGGATTTTTGCACCAGTGTTCATCAGAGATATTAGTCTATAGTTTTCTTTTTTTGTGTTGCCTTTCCCAGGCTTTGGTAGTAGAGTAATGTTGGCCTCATAGAATGAGTTAGGAAGTATTGCTTCCTCTTCAATTTTTTGGAAGAGTCTGAGGAGGATAGTCGTTAATTCTTCTTTGAATGCTTGGTAGTACTCATTGGTGAAACCATCTGTTCCAGGGCTTTTGCCTTTAAGGAGATTATGGATAGTCATTTCAATCTCGTTGCTATTGATTGGTCTATTTAGATTATCCAGTTCTTGCTTCAGTCTAGGTAAGCTATAAGTTCCTAGAAACTTGTCGATTCCTTCTAGGTTGTTAAATTTAGTGGCATAAAGTCCTTCATATTTTCTTATAATTCTTTGTATTTTGGTGGCATCAGTGGTAATTTCTCCCCTTTCATTTCTAATTTTGGATATTTGTGTTCTTTCCTTTCATCCCTTTTCATCCTTTGATTAGTCTAGCCAGGGTTTCCTCAATTTTGTTGACTTTCTCAAAGAACCAGCTCCTCATAATATTAATTTTTTCTATTGTCCTTCTGTTCTCTAATTGGTTTAGCTTTGCTTTAATTTTCATTATTTATTTTCTTCTGCTGACTTTGGGTTTTGTCTGCTCTTCTTTTTCTAGTTCTTTAAGATGGGATGCTAAGTTGATTACTTGTGATTTTTCTTGTTTCTTAAGATAGGCTGTAATGATATAAAATTTTCACTTAATACCACTTTTGCTGTGTCCCAATAATTCTGATATATTGTATTTTCATTGCCATTAGTTTATATATATTTTTTAATCCCTTCTTTTACTTGTTCTTTTATTCAGTAATTTTTTCATGTTGTTTAATCTCCATCTATATGTGGTTTTTTCTGCTTTCCTTTTACAGTTGATCTCCAATTTCAAAGCTTTGTGGTCTGAGAATACACTTGGTATGATTTTGATCTTCTTGAATTTGCTAAGTCTACTTTTATGTTCCAGCATGTGGTCTATCCTTGAGAATGTTCCATGTGTACTAGAAAAGAAGGTATAGTCTCTTTTTGTTGGATGAAGTGTCCTGTAAATGTCAATTATGTCCAATTGCTGTAAGTGTCATTTAGAGTTGATATTTCCTTATTTATTTTCTGTTTGGATGATCTGTCCATGGCTATTAGCGGGGTGTTTAAGTCTCCCACATTGATTATGCTTTTGTCAGTTTCTCCTTTCAGATCTGTTAGTAATTGCTTTATATATTTTGGTGCTTCCTTGTTGGAAGCATATGTGTTAATTAGTGTCAAATTTTCTTGTTGTATGGGCTTTTTATCATTATGTAATATCCATCTTTGTCTCTTGCTATCTTTTTTAACCTGAAGTTTATTTCGTCAGATATCAGTATGGCAACTCCTGCTTTTCTCTGGTTACCATTTGCTTGGAGTATTGTTTCCCATTCTTTCACTCTGAGTCTGTGTTTGTCCTTATGGCTGACGTGTGTCTCTTGGAGACAGCATATGGATGGGTTTTGTTTTTTAATCCAGTCTGCTACTCTGTGTCTTTTTATTGGTGAGTTCAGTCCGTTATCATTTAGAGTGATGATCAATATGTGAGGATTTCCTGTGGTCAGTACTTATTTGTTTGTTTGTTTTTGTTTTATTTTTGTTTCTTCCTTGTTGATCCAACTTTATTCTATTTTTTCTGATGTTTTGTTTCAGGTGGAAGAGCATCCTTCAGTATTTCTTGAAGTGCCAGTCTTGTGCTGGCAAATTCCCTCAGCTTCTGGGTGTCTGAGAAGGTCTTCACTCCTCCTTCATATCTGAAAGATAATTATGCTGGATAATTTATTCTTGGCTGGAAGTTTCTCTCTTTTAAAGTTTTGAATGTTGGATTTCATTCCCTCCTGGCCTGTAGAGTTTCTGCTGAGAAATCTGATGTCAGCCTGATGGGTTTTCCTGTAAAGTTTGTAGTTCTTTTGTCCTTGGCCTCGAGAATTGTCTCTTTGTCTTTAGTTTTGAATATCTTTAGTACCATGTATCTTGGAGAACACATGCTGTGGTCCAGGTATCTAGGGAACCTGTTTTCTTCTTGAACTTGTGGTTCCAGATCTTTCCATGAATTTGGAAAGTTCTCATCTACTATTTGTTTGGGTATGCTCTCTGTAGAATGCTGTGACCCTTCTTCTAATCCTATTATCCTGATGTTGTTTTGTCTCATGGAGTCAGATATTTCTTGCAGAATTCTTTCAATCCTTTTGGTTCTGTATTCTCTCTCTTCCTCTTTCTGAGCTGTTCCCATGTTCTGATATTTGATATCACTAATTCTTTCCTCCATTTGGTTGGCCCTGTTTCCTATGGCAGTTATTTCATTTCTCACTTATTTTATTGCATTATTTGTCTCTCGCATTTCCATCTCAATCTTCCTTATGTTTTGAATTTCTTTGTTAAATTGTTCCTTTTGTTCATGGATATCCTTTTTTATGTAGTTCACCTCAGCTATGGTGTTCTGCCAGTATGTTGTCATTTCTCTCAGAACCCTTAGAATATCTACTTTCAATTCTCTGTCACTTAGTTCAGAAATTTCTTGGTCTAAGAAGCTGTTTTCTGGATAAATTTCATGTTCTTTCTGAGCAGTTTTAGTTTTTAAGGACTTCATCCTGTCTGTTGGATTCTTCCTCTTTGACATGAGGGCTTATGCTCAGCAGAGCCCAGGAACCCTGATTAGTACTTTTGTGGTGTCTTGTTGTAAGGGAGACACTAGGTGGCTCTGGGGGCCAAGCTTAGGGAGAGAGGGGGGTTGTTTATTTCTTATTTCTGGTCCCCTGCCATGTTTTGAGGCCATCTGCATCTATCCAGTGTCCCTCCGCTTCCTGCAGTTAGTTAGTTGGTTGGGAAGGCTGTAGGAGATGGGAGAGGCCAACAAAAAGCACGCTGGGGCTGCCCTATGCTAGGGAAGCTGGGTGATGTGGGCCGAGGTTTCTCTTGTTGACTGTGGTGAATGCTATCAAATCCACCTTTCTTCCCGGGCCAGCTCCAGTAACCAACCATTGGGGCGCAGTCTGCAGTCTTGCACTTCTTGTAGGCCCCAAGGGCACACGTGCAGATGCGCACACCACAAGTCCAAAGCTGGGGGCCTGACCTTAGGTAGCATGAAGGCAGTCGGCTCACCTCCACAGTGCACTGGGAACAATAACCATGGCCCTGCATAGGAGCCATGCACACTTTTGCTTTGGGTCGCAAGGCTGCCAGGAGCCAAGGTGCTATCTCTGGGGACCCACTTCAGCCAGTAGATGTTCAGAGTCCCTGCTCAGCCCTTGTTACTCAAAGGTTCAGGGGTTGGCTCCCAAGTTGTGTCCCCAACACACTGCTCTAAGTTCCAGTTCCCCCACAATCTCCCACTGTTCTGCCATTTTGCTGGCTTTTCCTCTTCTTACCTCTTGGCCTGCCCCCTCCCATGCACTGTGGTCCTCCTGGATAGTCAGCAGCGATCAGGTCCTGTCTTGATCCATCTCTACCCCCTCTCCTCTCTCGCACTCACCCCTTTCTCTCCAACCTTCAGGTCTTTCCTTGCAATGTGTGGATTTCTCAGCTGTCATTGTGTATGTCACTTAGAGTTCTTTTTCTTGACTTCTGGATGTCCATTCAATTGCATTTTCTGGGAGAGGTTTTAGGGACCTCCTCTCCAGTCACCATCTTGCCCTCCCACCCTGGATCACCTTCTTAACACCACATACACAAATAAAATAAAAATTGATTAAAGACCTAAAACCATAAAAGTCCTAGATGAAAATATAGGAAGTAACCTCTCAGACATTACCCTTAGGAATATTTTCAATGATATATCTCCTTAGACAAGGGAAACAAAGGAAAAAATAAACAAATGGAACTACATCAGACTAAAAAGTCTTTTTACAGCAAAAGAAACCATCAACAAAACAAAAAGACATCCCACAAAATGGGAGAAAATTTTCACCAATGAAGCAATTGACAAAGGGTGAATATCCAAAATTTATAAGAAACTCGTATAACTCAATGCTAACAAACCAAACAATCTGATTTAAAAAATGGGCAAAAGACCTGAATAGACATTTCTTAAAAGAGGACATGCAAATGGCCAATAGACACATGAAATGATGTTCAACATCACTAATCATTAGAGAAATGCAAATCAAAACCACTATGAAATACCACCACACTCTTGTCAGAATGGCTTTCATCAATAAATCAACCAACAAGAAATGTTGGCAAGGATGTGGAGGAAAGGAATCCCTATTACACTGCTAGTGGAACTGAAAATTCATCCAACCACTATAGAAAACAGTATGGAGATTCCTCGAAAAATGAAAAATGGAACTACCTTATAATCCAGCAATTCCACTCCTGAGTATTTATCCAAAGAAATCTGAAACACTAATTTGAAAAAATAAATGCACACTTATGTTTATTGCAGCAATATTCACAACAGTCAAGATATGAAAACAACCTAACTGTCCATAAATAAGTGATTGGATAAAGAAGGTTTGACAAATTTACACAATGGAGCATTACTCTGCCATAAAGAAGAATAAAATCTTACCTTTTTCATCAACATGGATGGAACTAGAAGATATCATGCTAAGTGAAATTAGTCAGATTGAGAAAGACAGATACCATAAGATCTCACTTATATGTTGTATCTAATACAAATCATAAAGAAACAATCAAAATAGAATATAAAACAAAAAGCTCAACTAAAAAAGGGCAGATCATCATGCTAAGTGAAATAAGATAGACAGAAAAAACCAAGAACTACATGATTCCACTCATAAGTGGAACATAAAATTGAAAACAACAAAGAAACAAAATTCATAGTCACAGTCAATAATTTAGTAGTTATCTGAGGGTAAGGGAGGAAGAGGTTGGGAGAGAAGGGACAGAGACACAAAATATGGTGATGGAAAGAGACTGACTCTGGGTTATGAACACATAATGCAATGCATGGAGGATATAATGTAGAAGTGTGCACCTGGAAACTATGTAATTTTTGCTGATCAATGTCACCCCAATAAAGTTAACAATAAAAAAATTTTAAAAAGCAACAAAATAAAATAAAGAAGCAAAGTTTAGTTTAAGGCAATAAAAATATAACAACTGAATAATAAGGTTAAGAAAAGTTTACTTTAAAACACATGAAATTACATCAAGAAGTATTTTTCTATGTACTTTATTCTTTTTTATTGTAGTATGTAATTGAAATCACTTCCTGAATGAACTGGAGCACATTATACAAAGCTAAAAAAATAAACAAATAAACAAAATAAAATCCTCCTGGAGATAAAAAGGTAAGTTTAGAAGTCAGTGAGGCAATGAAGGAGTTAGGAATGAAATCAAGGGAACTGCCAAAATAGAATTACAATCCAAATTATCCCTGCATCGTTTTTTCTAAGTTTTCCCTCCTTTTTAAGGTAATATCACTTAGCTTTCTGTTGTCACAATCTTTTTGCCCTCACCAACGCATTAGGGAAATTGACACACTGTAGCAGAAAGGGCATAGGCTTTGAAGGTTGAACAGACCTTCACTTACTAGCTTTTTGATTTTGGACAAGTGAACTAGACTTGTTGGAAATCTGTTTGTTCATTGGTAAAACAGGAGCAAACATACCTATTTCACTGTGTTGTTCTGAGGAATAATAAAATAACTAATGTGTATAATATGCCTAACTAACATTTTAGCTGGAATATATTGTGGTTAAATGAATGGTAAGTTGTTCACCTATTTTCTTCTAGGGTTATGATCATATATTTGATTATTTGTTCATCTAAAATGCAGAATTTCCTTCAAGTGACCTCAGAAAGTCTCCTAAAGAGGAGATGAATACATAGAAGAAATACAGTAGAGTCTGCTCTGATCACTCCTCATATCTCATCTGGGAATTCCAGTCCTTCACTCCACCACCCTGTAGCTTGTGTGTGTATGTGTGTGTGTGTGGTGTGTGTGTGTATGATTTAAGTCAGGACACTACACAAGCCCCTCTCAAATCCATTAAGACAAACATTTCTTTCCTTGACTTGGCTTTCTCTGTGTGTCATTCAAGAAGCATGGCTAACAGAGCAAGGACACTTGTATATGTAGGAGAAGTACTGCTGGCTACTAATGATTTGCATGTATTAAAGGCTGATTCCTGAGACCCCACTTCAGTGCACCGGCAATAGCAGATTAACAAGCATGAGCTCTATGGCAAATTTTTCTAGTGGAGGCAATAAGACCTTGTCACTTTGTAAGAAAGCTGGGTCACTGAGTGGTCACATTACCTTCTCCAGTGTCTTTCTTTCTTTGATTAACTTGTAAAGCCCTATAATTTTGTCTTCCATGGTGTTCAATGTCTCACAGTGTTTCCTTAATTTTTGTAAAACTTTTCTCCTCCCATCAACTCCAGCCCTCAGCATCCCCTAGATTTTCTTTGAACTTTTGGAACCTTTACCAATATTCCCCAAACCCTCTACTCAGTCTTCCCTCTACCATCCCCCTAATCCTTCCATAACTCACCCAATCCCCCTTTGACCCAACCATTCTCCATTCTCTCTCCACCTCCTTTTACCCCATCACCCACTGACCTCTGACTATCCCTGGAGTTTTCAAGAACCCACCCAAACTTTTAGCATTTTTCAATCCCTTCTCTCTCTCCCAACTTACTTGTTCCTTATCCTCCTCACTTAGCTAACCCAAGAAGTAATTCAAACACCAGTAGAAATTACCAATGTTGATTTTTTAGAAAATGTTACTTACAAATTTATATTGTTTATTGAAAATGTGTTGCAATTTTTGTGATAGAGAAAATCTTGAGAAGAAAAAAATCAAGTCAGTCTAAATACCACATTTTTTTCAATGTTAATTTCTAATATTTATTCTCATTCATAATGTTAGTATAATTTGTAATTAAACCAACCCCACATTAATGCAGTGTTCCAAGAAAGGGGCATGCAGGGTTCATGAAAAAATGGCACCTCAAAGTTGTCAGCTTCAGTTTATGATACGAAAGGCAAGGTCATTTTATAAGTAGCCTTAGTTCATTGCCAGAGATGCAGTGAAAGATTCTGGGAGGAGCAAATGCTTATGAGAGCTGAGGTAACAGAAGACAGGTTGCCAGGAGCAGTCATTAGGACACAGGATTTACCTAGCAATTATTTTAGCACATCTTCTATTCCACCTGTGCCTGAAGCAATTGTAAGTGACAATATTGAGATGGAAAGGACACAGTGTGGCTACTCCACTCAATGTTTGTGTCATGTGTTTCAAGCCAGTGGATTCCAATAATCAGAGGCTATCATAATAATATCAAACTGGAGCTCTTCAAAGTGGTTTCCAATTTTAACTTCGACAGTTGTTGTTTCCTTAGGTATGCATCCATTAATCAGTGAACGGCCATCTACTGTTTCGAACATCAGAGGGAAGATGCTACGGCAGATGGGCAGCTTCTTGAGAATGACCACAGAATGGTCAGTGCTGTTTCTGTAGGAGCCTGACTCCACCATTGCTTGCTCAAAGATTTGTTGTCTTCCCAGTCAAATTTCAACAGTAAGCCATAGTGTACAGGACATGGATTTTGAAAGTGAGGGGTATGCATATTTGTAGATCGGCCCTCCTAGATTCCCACCTACTGGGCATGATGAGGCTTGACAGGGCAATCTCTGGCAAATGATCAAGGTGACCACAGTAAAGGTACAAGTGGCCTTCAGGGCAGCAGGCATATTCAATTTCACTGAAGTGAAATGCTTGCAGCCTGCACAGGCTGTTTTTTAGCTGGTGGATTCTCAGGTCCAGGTCTCTTCTCAGAGGAACTCGCCCCTTGCTCTTCTTCTAGGCTGATGCACTGGGTGATTAGATCAGAAAAGTTGATGGCTGGGCTTGTGAGAGACAGCTCATCTTGAATAGAACTGGCAAGCCCTTCCTGAAATTGGATGCAGAGACAGATTTCATCCCAGTTTAGCTCTTAAAGAATGAGGTAGAAGTGGGTCCCATACTGGTGCACTGGGTCCACCCCTTGACAGAGCTAGTGGATGCAGTGGTTAGTATATTCCATGTTTTCTGGATTGTCAAAAGAATTTTGGAGCAACTGTATGAAATTTTCAAAGTGGTCCAGTAGGGGGCTTTAGATATCTACTAAGGGCTAGAACTACTTCATTGCCTCACAAGAGAAGTGGTTGCCAACAAAGTTCACCAAGGCTGCTTCAGTGAGATCTAGGTGCCCCCTGAGTCTCATGTAACTATTAAATTGAACTAGGAACTGAGGAAGCTTCTAGGCATCCCCACTGAACCCTAAAGGGTATTCTAAGGGGAAAACTTCAGTCTCTAACCCACTGGGGGACTGTGGGAACTCAAGCGACTGGTGTCTCAACAGCTATTAGGTCCTCCAGGGACTCTTGGGTTGCCAAGAGCTCTAGAAACTCCTGGAAATCTGAAAAATCCAGGAACTCCTGGGATACTTGAAACTCCAGAGGTTTCTCTGGAGCTGGAAGCTCAAGGGGCTCCAGGTGTATACAGACCTCCTGGCATTCTAGTACTGCCTGGAGCACCTGGGCATTGGAGGGGTCCTTGAGCTCTGAATTCTGGGGCTCCTGGGCCTCTGGGGCATAATGGGTATCAGGCGACTTCTGGGCCTTCTTAATTTCTAGAAGCTCATGGGCCTTCTTGGCCACTGGAATCTTCTGGGTCTCCTTAGCCTCTGGAGTCTTTTGTGATTCCCAGGCTGCTGAGAACCTATAGACCATTAGAAGTGCTTGGGGCTTCTGAGTTGCTAGGAGCTCCAGGGACACTGGTGGCTCCAAAGACTTCTGGGTCTTTTGGGGCATTGGGATCACTCTGGACACCTAGGATGCTGGAGGCCTCCAGGCTGGAAATTCCTGGGGTTCTCTGGGGGTTTTTGGGACTCCTGAGCCTCTGAGGACTTCTGGAGTGGTTCATCCTTCTTCTCTGCTCAGGGCTTCTGGAGCTCTGGAATCTGGGCCTGCAGGACAGCATTTTCTTTTATCACTTGGGCCTGCACTTGGGCCTGCAAAATTTCATTCTCCAATTTTAGAGTAATTTAGGAGACTGCTAAGTCCTCTACCATCTCTTAAAGAAATGGGCTTGGTTTAAGTTTGTTGCCAAAGGTAATTTGGTGTGTTCTTGTAATGTCTTCTGAAAGTTCTTAACAGGCAGATGTTAGGCTCCTTGAATTTTCCAGGAGGTAGAGATTTGAGTCTTGCTAAGATTGATTACCAGGAGGTCACTGGTAGCTTCCAGAGAACAGCAATGGGAGTTGTCACAGACACTGTAAAGAGAGTGGGATCTGAAGATCAGAAACCATGGAAAGCACTTATTCAAAATAAGTAAGATCAAAACCTGCCTTACAGTGCTGAATTGTTTTTTACTAGTCTCATATTCACCACTTGGGTAATATATTCTGACTCTGACCGCATCATATTTTATGAATAACATCTGACCCAAACTCTATAATTTTGTATTCTTCTTTTGAAATTTAACATTGCATCAGAAGAATTTATCCATATTCTTTTTTGTTTTACAATCTTTAATGTCTGTCTGCCTAATATCTCAATGTAACACTTGGATTTTAACGGCTGCTTTCAATGACTAACTCAAATGTTTGAGCAATGTGGGAATTTTAAGCTCTGTGGTGGGCCAACCCAAAAACCATTTTTGGGTGCCTGGGGTAGGAGGTAAAAGAGATCTCTTTCTGACATTTCGAAAATCATACCGCATAAGTAACCACGCAAGACCAGTCCCAAGAGAAAACAAGTAAAATTTGATTAAATATATTTGTGTATATTCACTCAGCAGACACATGTTATTTGTAAAATGGCTCAAAATATTTAAGAAAATAATCTTTATAAAGGTACATTACCATTCAGAGACTTAGTCCAAGAGCTTGGCTGTCTGCATATACATTGCTGAGGAGAAAAGTATGTGAATGTCTGTAGAGGCTTGCCTTTTCTGCACACATTTAACTCAAACAAACACTCATTCTCAGAACATGTTCCAACTCTCCTCTATAACATAACTATTTTTAGTGTGAAAGAGGTTTTTTGTTTGCTTTTGTTTGTTTGTTTGTTTTTTACAGTACCTTACAGTTTAGAGCTGCAAGGCAAGTAGGATGCTGCACTGATGTGAGGCAGCCTCATGTACTCAGACATTGATTACATTAATAAATATTTGGCCAGGAAATTAAGAGTAATACCATGCCCTTGTGAAAAGTTGCAAACATTTCTGAATGACCATATTTGTATGATATTTTATTTTCTATATCTGTGTCATGTAACCTTCCCTCACTTTATCCACACAAGACTGTTTAATTCTAACTTAGAAAGCAACTTGCAGCCCCTCAGTTTCTTCTTCCACCCACCTACTCAGTACTTAGGGTCCCTTCATGTGATATTTTTTGGGAAACCTTACCATGGACATATCTTGGCCAGATATAATAGGATAAGACTATGAAGGAGGCCAACTTTGTTGAAGGGTACTTGTAGCAGTCTTGCAGAGTCCCTGGCCCCTTCTGAATGTCTTGGCCCGGGGTTCTCATTCTTTCTTGAGCCACACAAGAGCTCTTGACAGCACTCAGGTGGTCACTAAAAGCTGGCTGCTTGAGAAATTACCTTGATCAAGATCTTACTTTCTGTTCTCATGACAAATTATAGTCATACCCTGGGCATGAGCCATGTGGCCATTTAAGTAAGGCTCGGGGGCAGCTATTCTAATCCTTGTAAAGAGTGGGATTGGGTATTGTCTTTGGCCACTTCAGATCACATATCAAGTTAGTCATGGTCCCAGGTATCCTTTAAAAATGGTCAGTTCCACATTAGTAAGCATAATGGAATAAACCCTGGTAATGAAATATGCTTAAACCATAGCAGATTGACACTGAACTAGCTGGAGCTGAATGCAGAGGCATTGAAAAGTCGAGTGTTTTGCAAATTAAGTCATATTCCTTTCCTTTTTTGATGTTTTATTATTTAGAAATACACTCCACATAAAAATACCACCATCATCAGGAAATAAAATGTTCTATGTGTGTAGATTTTTCAGATAATTGAAGCCTTCCTTTTGAGAATTCAAAGCACACAGTTGATATTTACTTCATCAATTTAAAAAATCAGGGAAATATTTACAGCACGCATTACATTTCTATTCCTATTTTTAAGTAGATGATTTTAAACATACTTTAATCAATTTTTAATGGTTTGAGGTCATACTTACAAAAAACAGTTTCTTTACTGTGTTGTAATACAATGTTGCTTTCTGAAAGCTACGGAGAGGTATAAAGTGGCCTGTCTTCAAATTAAATACCTCCAAATGTATATTCTTTTCAACTTTTTGTAATATATTTTTCCTTTGTATTTTCTACTACTTTGTTATCAGGTTGTCATAGAGCCCTTCACACTATTACCTATATATCTGTCTATACTAACACATTCACTTCGGATGAGTCACATATGCATCTTTTGTGCTCTTCTGTTAGAATTCCCACAACTATCAATGATTCAATTTCTCTTCAGGATGTCATAACAGATACTTTAGGATGAAGTATGATTGAGTATATTAAAAACTTCCTGTTTTATTTCATAATGATTGACACAGGAATTGTATATGTATTAGTGGTAGATACTAGTTCGATGCTTAAGCTTTGGCTCATAACATAAGCAATGAGATCAGATAACAATAGTTTTTAGGTTGACAAAATAATATGTGCTATATTACATTTCGCTATGTACCTCTGTGGGTTTTGTTTCTTTATGACTTTATAAACCGAGTGACAAAACTCATTCAGTGAAACCAGCATTGCTGGACAAGAGTCAAGATTTTTAGTATCTGGTTGAGGTAGATCTGGCTACTATATATTAGTTTTTGTCTGACATTTATGAAAATTTTACTAATAATAATGAATTACATAATGACTGGAATAATAGTGGATATACATAATATTTTTTGTGTGAAACTATGAAGAAACAATATAATCTATAAGTGACAACATTCTTGGGAAACTTGTGAAGGCATATTAAAGACAACTGGAATTGTAAGTAAGCTTCATTTTGTCATAAAATAAAATTGAAAACATTGCAATTTATCATATGTATGTTCTGTAAAATATGATATTTTTAACTAAAATGTAAAATTTTTAAGTTTACTCAATCAAAAATTGAGAACCACTGATAATTGCAGGTTGAAAAGTACAAATTATTAAACAGCAAAATAATTACCACTTTTCTCAAAATTTTATTGAAAAATATCAGTTCATTAAAAAGTTATAACAGGTTTTCTTGCACACAGTGTAACTTAGCCAAATACTGAGAAATTGCCCCAGTCCCATCCAGCTTCAGACACAGCTGCAACTGCCCCAAAGTAAATGTGCAATGCATAGAAAAATTTGGCAAAATACTTAGTCCTTCTAAGTAATAAATCTAAAACTTAGACTACAACTCAGACTAATTGTGCTTAACTTTATAGAGCCATTGCAAAGATTTAGTGAAACAATGTATGCAAAAGGTTTAGCAGAGTGTCTAGAAGCTAGTAGTGCCCAATAGAGGTTAATAATAAGTTAATAATAATAATAAACTGTACCCACAGTAATTTCACTTTAAGTTATTTTTAAGTTATTTGTGAATTAGGAAACTAAATAGGTAAACTTGTTAGAATAGTGTAGGGGATAAGCAGAGGGTTTCATATGAAGAAATTTACAGTCTATGTATTTTGCAGCATTTATTTTTCAGCATTCATGTTTTTTTTTCTCCTTGTTGATTGGGTTATTGGTGATTTAGTTTATTAAATAATGGTGTAGACTCAGAACAGTCACTTGAGCAGGAAGATAAAATGATTAACAAGGGAGTTTTGAAACAACCAAGAAAGATATTTTAAAAGTCCATGGACTAAAGCGCTGAAGAGTGCCTTGCCTACATGTATACTTATCCAGTGGGTAAACACATGAACTTCTTTCTCCCCTCCCACACCTTGTAAAAGAGCAAAGACCAAATTTAATATTTGTAAGTACAAGTCACAAACTGCCTAAACATAGAGAGAGAATCATTCTCTTTCAAGTAAAAATAAAAAGTGACACTGAATTCTTGTCAAAGTACCTAAAATAGTTTTAATATCCTGAATTAATTAAAAATATAAAGTAATCATATCCGAATTTTCATTATGTTTCCCCTATACTTTAATCCTTCTTCTTACGCTCAAAACACAATAAAATTTATAGAGCCTTTAGAATGGTTATGAAAACATTTTAAGTAATGAAGTTTTGTAACTGGGAAAATACATTTTTAGGGAAAAAAGAAGACAAATATGTTCATTTAACAGTTATAAAAAGACTATATAGTTATGCTCAGTTATGTTAATAAGTTAAACATGTTGATTGTTAGCCTAGGGAGAAAGGGAAGGGAAAGTTTGAATCAGATGAAATTTTGTACATTCCAGAAATAATCATAATTTTATTTTTTGGCAAATGTACAATCTGAAATAGTTTAGGTCTCTGCTGGGGTCTGCCACCAAAGCTGGCTGGGCTGCATTTTCAAGCAATTCCAGCTTCTGCTCCTTTCTCTTCCTACACTGGAAGAAAGTCAACAGGACAGGTTACCCCACAAGTTCCCTGGCACAATGCCCAGCTATCCCTTGGGGGGCATTCCACCCTGGTGTTTTGTTCAACATGCTATTCTTTTGGTTTTGTTAGAGCTTGCAGCACTTTTTAAAGTTTAACCCATAATGTGCTTAGTAAGATTGAAACTATTCATTATTATCAACACCATACAGCCCTGACACAACATGAGTTTCCAATTCCTTTAGAAGTTGCAAAGCTTTCCAAGAATTCTTACTCATGTGACTGGGCTTTAGAGCACCTAGTAATGGAATAGAAACATAGGCTACCCCAGTACAACTCCGAAGAAGATACAATTTGTCACTCTTTCTTCTCCCTTTATGATAATTACCATCTCATTTTATTTCTTGTCCTATGCATACTTAGGTGGCTTCTCCTTTTGATCAGCTGTCACTTTAGGAAAATAAATTCCTATTGAAATACTACCTCATTAGAGTTGTAAAAGTAACTTTATTGGGGTGTTTGCATTTTCATAAAATATTCTTTTTTTCTTTTTCTTTTTTTTTTTGCTTTTTGGTATGTGGGTAGCTCCCTGACTGGGAATCGAACCCAGGCCACATCCCCAACAGCGCCAGCGCCAAAGCCTTAAGCCACTACACCATCAGGGAACTCCCTCATAAAATATTCTGAAATGGTGTAACCCCATCAAGACTCCTGTGGGGATAAATATTCAAAGACAGAGATACAATTTTGACATACTTCAGATGACACCATTCAAGTGGTCCTGTATTTTGTTTCCTTATAGGACTGGCCCAGTATAGCTTGTAGTGTTAGCATATTTGCTTAATAATTTTAATGCTCTGGATTAATGGAAACCTGATTTTGCTGACAAGGATGCCTTAGCTAAGAGCTTAAACAGCACCAACAAAAAATAAGAGGTGAAGGATGGGTCTTGTTATGATCCCACTCTTGGAGAACGCACTTCTTTTAGGAACCTGGACCTCTACTCAGAGGACAGACTAAGTCCAAGCTGAGGACATCAGCATGACAGAAGAGAGAGAAGAGAGAGAAGGAGAGCGATAGAGGAAGGAAAGTGGTGAGAGGGAAGGGGGAAAGAGAAGGAAAGATAGTATAAAAAATCTAGAAAGAAGCTTAAAAACTAATCATATGTACATTTTGGTCAGTTAAAGTTACAATTTAATTTCATGGTTTAGCATTTTTTAAAAAAATCACATGATGGGAAACTATCTTGTAATGCTTACCTGTAAAGGTCTTTATCAGACAATGGGGATGGCATTGTCTTTATAAGGTTGCAGGCTGCTAAAGGGGATGGTGGCAGACCCTCTGTGGTACAGAAGAGAAAGGCTGGAGTGTACTGATGAAAGATACAGAAGTAAATGGGTTGTTGACAAGGGAGAATGCTCAACCCTGACAACTTCATATTTTTCCTGTGTGGTACAAATGAGATAATAGTTGTAATAGTGTTTTTAAAAATATACTAATAAAAAAAGTGCAGGCTTTAAAGTAATATGGCCTAGGTTCAATTCTTATCTCTGCTCTTTACTATCTGTGTGATCTTTGCCAAGTTGCTTAAATTCTCTGAGACTCATTTTCATCATCTGGAAAGTATAGAGTAATGATAGGTCATTATTGAGTTGTTGTGAGGATTATAAATAATGTTAATACTTAACATTAGGCATTGGCTGAGTTGTAGCTGATTATAAAAATCGTAATGATAGTAAAAGTGATTGTTGCTGATTTACATATATTAGCTTATCCAGTGCATCCAAATGGAATTTGTTTCAACTTTTTATATATAAACCCACCATAATTAATCCAACTGTTCTACAAATATGAACATCCAGATGATTAAAGGTACTGTGTTGAGGTGTGTGTGTGTGTGTGTGTGTGTGTGTGTGTGTGTGCGTTGTGTATGCTAGGTGAGAAATACAATGATGAATCTACTTGAACCTTTTTCACAAAGAGCTTATAAACCAGTAAACTGGGCAAAATATGTACTTTGGCAATAACGCAGAAATCTCCCAGTGGTAGAAAATGCAAGGAATACAGATAAAGTACTCTGATGGTCAAAAAAGAAAAAGAGCTTGTGAATGTGGTAGGATAGGTGGAAAGGAGGGAGAATGAAATTGGGAAGGTTTCGTAAAAGAGGTGACTTTTCAAATATAAGGTGATAGAAAGAGAACGGACACTGGGTGGCAAAAACATAATGCAACACATAGACGATGAACTGTTGAATTGCACACCTGGAACCTAGGCAATTCTTTTTTTTTTTTCAATCTTTAAAAGAATAGGTTTATTTATCACCTAATAGTATAATTTACAGAGGGAAGAATCTATCTTCAGTTCATCTTGTGACTAGAAAAGGAGATTCTTCATAAGCCATGTATTTTTTAAAAATCAGTCCCTGTCCTTCAGAAAGAGAGAGATACCAGCAAGTTCATATGAACAATGAGGAATGTTGTCATCACCTCTTGTTCCCTCCAAGGCCACCGCACTATTAAACTATTAATAATAATTTTTAAAAAGAACCGAGACCTGGAAAAATTCTGATGTTGTCAGAGGTTAACAAATAGTGGACATTTTTAATACTTTCTATGCATTAAATTTTTAGAATAATTTTTTAAAATCAAAATTTAAATACTTTCTTTTTTTATCTTTATAAATTAGTGTAATTCATTTTTATTGTTAGACTTATTGGGGTGACATCTGTTAGCAAGGATTACATAGGTTTCAGGCATACGATTCTACAATGCATTGTCAACTTGATGTATAAGTTCACCACCTAATGTGACTTCTCTTTCCATCACCTTATATTAAGCTTAACCCCCTCCTCTCCCACACCCTCCCCTTTCTCCCCTCCCTAACCCACTCGTCCCCAAATAAACATTAAACTATTGATTGTGTCCATGGGTTATTTGTTCATTTCTTTTTTTCTTTGCTTTCAGTTTTATATTCTGCATATGAGTGAAATCATGCAGTTCTTTGTTTTTTCTGTCTGGCTTATTTCATTTAGCATGATGATCTCCAGGTCCATCCATTTTGTCGCAAATGGTAATATTTCATCTTTTCTTACAGCTGAGTAATATTCCATTGTGTATATGTACCACAGCTTCTTTATCCAGTCATCTGTCGCAGGGACCTTTGGTTGTTTCCATGTTTTGGCCACTGTGAACAGCGCTGCAATGAACATTGGGGTACATAAGTCTTTGTGGACAAAGGTTTTCAAGTTCTTTGGGTAGATTCCCAGAAGGGGGATTGCTGGGTCAAATGGTAGCTCCATTCCCAATTTTCTGAGGAACCTCCACACTGCCTTCCACAGTGGTTGTACCAGTATGCACTCCCACCAGCAGTGTACCAGAGTTCCTTTTTCTCCACATCCTCTCCAGCACTTGTTATTCCTTGTCTTGTTGATAATAGCCATTCTCACAGGTGTGAGGTGATATCTCATTGTGGTTTTGATTTGCATTTCCCTGATAGCTAATGAGGATGAGCATTTTTTCATATGTCTGTTGGCCATTTGTATTTCCTCATG
>PVJL010008294.1:0-68226 GCA_004026885.1 Lyroderma lyra
TTTGGGTAGATCCCCAGAAGGGGGATTGCTGGGTCAAATGGTAGCTCCATTCCCAATTTTCTGAGGAACCTCCACACTGCCTTCCACAGTGGTTGTACCAGTTTGCACTCCCACCAGCAGTGTACCAGAGTTCCTTTCTCTCCACATCCTCTCCAGCACTTGTTATTCCTTGTCTTGTTGATAACAGCCATTCTCACAGATGTGAGGTGGTATCTCATTGTGGTTTTGATTTGCATTTCCCTGATAGCTAATGAGGATGAGCATTTTTTCATATGTCTGCTGGTCATTTGTATTTCTTTGTGGGAGAAGTGTCTGTTTAGTTCTTCTGCCCACTTTTCAATTGGGTTGTTTGTTTTTTTGTTGCTAAGTCTTATTAGTTCTTTATATATTTTAGATATTAGACCCTTATCTGATTCTTTAACAGGGAAAAGACTATAAAAGCCTACTAGATTGCTATACCCGAACTCCTCCTCCTTCCTCTTTCCAAGTCTCTCCCTTCTCCAGGGCTCTTGCTCTCATTCCAGTCTTTGAAATCTAATTCCATCTATCCATTCCTGTCTTTCATGGTGTAATTTCTCTTTCTTAAGTGTCCCCTCTCATCCATCTATAAATAAGTCCTATCCTGTCTGTACTTGAAACAACAAAAGTTCCTGATGTCTCCCTGCCTCATTACACTATCAAAACACTTAACCAAGTGGTAGATTTCACTCAATACTTCCATTTCTTTGTCTCTCATTTATTCCTTATATACTCTGTAATCTACCTTACATGAGATAATAGTAACATTTACATGACACTGTTTTTCTTTTGAGTTCAGAGTATTCATTGTGGTTAAATATACATAACCTGAAATTGATCATTTTAATCACTTTAAAATGTATAGTTATGTAACATTAAGTATATTCATATTGCTGTGCAACCATTACCACCATCCAACTCCAGAACATTTTATCTTCTCCAGTTGAAACTCTGTACCCAATAAACAATAATTCCTCATCTCCCCCATTCATCCACCCCAAACCTAGCCCCTGCCAACCCCTAACCTACTTTCTGTCTCTATAAATGTGACTAATCTGATTACCTTAGATAAGTGGCTTATTTCATTTAGCATATTGTTTTCAAGGTTTATACATGTTGTATCATGTGTCAGAATTTCCTTCCTTTTCAAGACTGAATAATATTTTATTTTGTGTGTGTGTGTGTGTGTGTGTGTGTGTGTGTGTGTATACACTGTCCACAAAGTATCCAGCCACATAATTTGAAAAATAGAGGTATTTATGGCTGGATTTTTTCTGGACAACCCTCATATGTGTGTATTACGTACATTTTGTTTATTAATTCATCTCTTGTTGGATACTTGAGCTGCTTCCACTTTTTGACTATTGTAAATTATGCTGTTATGAACACAGGTATACAAATACCTGTTCAGATTCTTGCTTTCACTTCTTTTGGGTAAATATCCAAAGTGGAATTGCTAAAACATATGGTAATTCTATTTTTAATTCCTTGAGTAATTGTCATACCATTTTCCACAGTAGCTGCCCGTATTACATTCCCACCAGCAATGTGCAAGGATTCTAGTTTTTTCACATCTTCTCCAACACTTATTTTCGTTTTTGTTTTTTGTTTTGATAATAGCCATGCTAAGGACTGTGAAGTAATACCTCACTGTAGTTCTGATTCAGTAATGTGCTGATTGGCCATTCATAAGTCTCCTTTGAAGGAATGTCTATTCATGCCCTTTTTTTATTTCTTAATAGAGTCATTTAATTAAGTCATTTAATCAAGTCAGAGAGTTGTAGGAGTTCTTTATATATTCAATATACCAATCCCTTATCAGATATGTGATTTAGAAATACTTCCATTCATTCCATGGGTTGCCTTTTCATTCTGTTGATAGTCTCCTTTGATGCACAAAAGTAACATGCTACTATTTTAAGCACAACTTACTTAATCTTCATAACAACTCTATGAAGTAGGTACTACTGTTATCATCCCCATTTACAGATAAGAATAAAAAGACATAGAGAGTTTAAGTAACATGTCAACATACCACAGCAATGACTAAGTTCAGATTTGAGTTTGTTATATATTGGATGTTTGTGCTCACCCCCCAATTTTTAAGTTGTAACTCTACTCTTCAATGTGCTGGTTTTAGGAGGTGGGACTTTTTGGAGGCCATCAGGATTAGATGAGACATTGAGGGTGGAGCCCTCATGAGTGGGAATAATGCCCTCATAGAAGTTAGGGAGATCTTGTGTCCCCTCTCTGCTCTTCTCCAGGTGAGGAAACATGAGAATTCAGCAGTCTGTACCCTGAAAAAGAGCTCTTACAAGAACCCAATCTTTATAGCTCACTGATCTCAAACTTTCAGCCTCCAGAACTTGAGAAAGTAAATTTCTGATGTTTCTGACCCAGTCACTCAGTCTATGGTACTTTGCAGAGCAGCCCATGGACTAAGATGTAGCCCATGGGGTTTGTCCCAGAAGTAACATGTCATAGACCTTGTAGTGGCCTCCTACTTAGCAAATCCAGTTACCTTTTCTCCTCATTCTAATGCCTAAATTTTTCTCTATCATTGCAAATCATGACCATTTTTTTTTTTTCTGTGAATCTCTCCTTCCTTTGGCTACTGCACTTTTTGTGGTTCTCCTACTGCTTCCTTGAGATGGTTCCAATCTGCTTCTTCAGTCATCTGTGTCTTTCTTCGTGCTTACAACTTCAAAAGTCTCACTTTACCTTCCCTCTTTGCTTACTCTATGCTCCCCAAGAACTATCTTTTCTTCTTTGTTACAGGTTGAAGTATGTCCCTCAAAAAGATGTTGAAGTCAACCTCCAGTACTTGTGAATGTGACCTTAATTAAAGACAAGATCATTTGGGTAGCTCTTAATCCAGTATGAGCTTGTCTTAGTAAAAGGGAAAAATTCGGACCCAGAAACAGACATGAATGTAATCTATAAACCAAAGAACACCTGAAGCTGCCAGAAGCTGGGCGAGAGGAATGTAACCGAATCTTAATGCCCCTTAGGAGGGACCAATGCTGCTGATACCTTGGTTTCAAGCTTTTAGCCCCCGTGACTTTAAGACATTTCTGTAGTTTGAGCCACGCAGTATGTAGTACTTTGTTATGGTGGCCCCAGAAAACTAAGCACTTCCCAAAGGCTTCAAAACAGCTACCCTGTGAACAGTCTCTCAAACCCATAGCCCTGGTCCTAGTTATCCTTCCAGTTCCAGGCCTATAACTTCAGTAGCATCTCATGACTGTCCAATCACAGTCCTGCCTTTCCAGAATGTTACTCTTAGCCCATCTTCTTTCTACCCTTTGGACCCTACCTTGCAACCTTTGTAAATGAGATATCTGTGGCTCTAGTCACTCTGGCTGAAAACCACAAAGTCACCTTTGAGTCCTCACTTTCCATCCCCTTGAAGCTGTCTACATTTCTGTAATCCAAGAATCCTGTGTGGTCCATTAGTTTGGGAGACTATTATCAGATTCCCAGACTTGGCAGCCCTTGTATCCCATGGTCAGAGCCAATCTGCAGACTCAACTCTACCTAATAGTCAAAAGGCTTGAAGGCACTTTAGCCCAAATATTGGGACACAGACTCAAGGACTCCTTGCTGTTCTCCCAGATAATATTATGGCCCAGTATTTGGGCACTGGTCTTGTTTCTCTCTATTTAAATAACCAATTTTATCAATCGTCTTAATACATAAAGCTGGGGTTCTCTGCTTGAACCCCAGCCCAGTGGCTAGCTTTCTGATGACTGCCCACAAATGTCCTTAACATCTAAGATTCCAACTTTTTCTCAGGTCTAGCTTACTCATCCTAGCACTTGACTGCTAATTAGGACACCACTATTATGCCACATCAATGATTCAGCTTGTCTGTCAAACTTAGTGCCATTGTCCATAATTTTCTTTTAGCTCAAATATATTTAACAAATTAATGGTTCACAGAACATATTTACATCTATTTTCTTATTCAGTCCTAAGAGGCTTAAGGAAATACAGAAATTTGAGAGGTTAAATAATTCACAACCGCCCACCAAGATAGCATTTGTAGCTCCAGTGCTCAGAGCCAGGCCTCCTGGCTCTGAATTTCATGCTCTTTATACTTCACAACATTGCATGCCCCTGTGCTTGTTCCTAAAATCTACTGATTACACCTAACTTCTTTCCAGCCTCTGTCAGCCCAGTAGGGCTTCTAAGAGGTTCAACAATTTTGCCAACTCATCCTAGAAAAAGTGTTACATACCTCATTGCTGAATATCACTATGGTCACCTTTGTAGTACTCCCCTTGGGATGCTACACACCGATGCCAGGGCCTAGCCCCCTCTTCAAAGAAGTTTTAGAACTCTTTTTTTGGAATGGCCATCAGAACTATTGTCATATGACCCTTGATGTTCTGAATGTCATCAAAATGTCTTCCTTTCAATATTTCCTTGATCTTTGGATAAAGAAAAAATTCACTGGGGGCCAGATCAGGTGAGTAGGGAGGGTGTTCCAATGTAGTTATTTGTACTGGCTAAAAATTCCCTCACAGACAGTGCCATGTGAGCTGGCACATTGTCATGATGCTAGAGCCTTGAATTATTGGTGAAAAGTTCAGGTTGTTTTCATCTAATTTTCTCATACAGCCTTTTCAGCACTTCCAAATAGTAAACTAAGTTGACTCTTTGTCCAGTTGGTACAAATTCATAATGAACAATTCCTCTGATATCAAAAAAAGTTAGCAACATTATTTTGACTCTTGATTTAAACTGACAAAAAAAATTTGGGTTGTAAGGAATTGGCTGACTTTCATTGTGTACTTTGATGCTTTGTTTCAGGGTGGTATTGGTACACCATGTTTCATCACCAGTGATAACACATCTTGCCCAAAACATTGTCTTGCCTTTCCAAAAGGTCTTGGCAAACTTTGACTTTCCTTTGCTTTTGTTCATTGGTGAACTCCTCCAGGACCACTTTTGTATACACCTTTCTCATGCCAAGATTTTCAGTTAATATTTTCCTACCTGATTCTCTATCCATGTTTATTTGGTCTGCTATGCTTCTTACAGTCAGTCGACTATTTTTAAACAAAATTTGACAAACTATTGTAATGTTTTTGTCAGTTCTGCTCATTACTGGCCACCCTGAACTTTCTTCATCGGTAACACCTTGTCTCCCCTCAGAAAAATGTTTATCCCATTTGTACACTGCCATTTTCTTCATGGCATTATCCCCATAAACTTGGACTAATATGTCTCTGATTTCACTTTCACTCTTGGCAAGTTTAACAAGAAATTTAATGTTAATTCAAGCTCCCACATTCTCATGACAGCACACAAAGACACACACCAATAATAATGAACGCCACTCAGCAAGACACCACCACATATCGACACAAACACAGCTGTGAGACTCAGATATACCAAAGTTATGAAACCTTACTAAGTTGTCTATACAGTGCTGCCGACGTAAGTGCACAGTGGCAAGTTCACAAACTTAACTGTCAGACCTCATAGCTCCAGGCTTCCCTCTCTCCTCATCTGCTCTCCCCTGCTATAGATAACTGACCCATATGCTGTCATATCCAAAGATTTAACAGACAACTATGTTAGAAATGACCTTAAAAATAATGCTCTTCCTTCTCAAAAGGCTGAAAATGGTTTAAGAAATTGCAAATCTACATAGTGTCATAAACAAGTATGCAAATTTCCAAGTCTAAGGTGATCATAATATTCTTATGAAGACATATTTTCAGAGAAATGTTTAAAAGCGCTATAATGAGATTTCATGTGATGCCTGCATAAGCTATAATGCAAAAGGAAAGAATAAGCAGTGACTTCGGAGTAAGTGACCACCTTGGACAAATTTTCTCCTTAGTTTGTTGTCAACTTTTCCATTGCAAGATGATGAATGCTAATCTTTTATTAATCCTCTCTTTCTTACTTAATACTAAAAGACAGTATGGTGTGTTGTTTATTACCATTTCCTGGCCTGGCCTGTAAGATGCTGGACATGTGAGGGAAAGCACAGTGGTACAGAACATGGGTTCTAGAGCACCAGTGGGGATCCTGGCCCCACCACTGTTAGTAGTAACCTTGAGCAAGTTACTTAACCTCTCTATTCCTTATTTTCCTCACAAGGAAATGGAGGTATTAATAGAGCACTTGCCTCAGTGTTGTTGGAATGATTAGATAATTATTTTAAATAAAGTGCCTAGAACAGCACTTGGCCTGTAGAACTTGCTGTTTAACTATTTCTATTCTTTATGCACAGGAATGAGGAAGTAAAACACCCAGGTCCTTGGAGGAATCATTACTACTAGGTAATCAGAGATTTAAAATGTAGACCAGAAAACTCACTCCGCTAGTTGCCATGCAAGGTCTCTATACTCCTTCCTCCCATTCAACAAATGTAAATAATTAGTTTTTATATAAGGCAGTCCTTTCCACTAAATAAATATGTCTGAGCTCATACTGTTAGTTAAAGGTGCCAGCCACCTGACTTAGATGCAGAACAAGCAAACACTGTTGCAGAATAAGTGATTGATCATTAAAAAAAAAGTCAGCAATGGGTGTAGGGATCAAAACAGCCTGCCAAACACAATTTTCTTGAAAAAGATGAGGTGAAGGCCCATTATAATTTGTCTCTAGTGGCCTACTTATAATTGTTAACAAATTAAAGATCCGAGATGAGTTATACCTTTTTGTGCTTTCTTTGTATCCTCTTAAAACTTACAATCTGAGTTAATTACCACAAAAGTCAAGAATATTAACAATATATAAAATAGCATAATTGCATTATATCTTGTGCTTCTGAGTTACTTCTTTACAAAGAAAATAATAATATTTTCCATGATAGCATCAGGTTATGCAGGATTTTTAATAATACAACATATACAGAATTATCTTTATTGTTCTACTCATTAATAAGTTCTACTTATTATTTTTTGTAAAAACTGTATCTGCAGTAAGAACCATTTTAACAAACTATATTGTTTCTCTATATCACAAGGTTTTTTTAAACTAAAAATATTAAAATAACACTATTTAGATATATGAAATAATGTTATATAAATAAAAGTAAAATAAAGCTGACAATTTTATCAATTATGTCAAAATTATATGAGTGCATTGTTAAGGTAAAGAAAAAAACAGGTAATATATTAAATCATTTATGTTTTGGGGTATAAGGAATCTACAGTTTTTTAATAATACTAATACACTCACTTTTTTGAAAAATTGTCACTGAAAATAAGTGTCACTTTTCAAAACCTTACATAGTTATATTACAAGGAAAACAACCACCATAAAAATAAAGGAAGACCAGGAATAAGAATTTAATTAAAGGGAGGAAAAAAGGAAATATTAATCAAATAAAATTTACTGTCTTGATGAATTAATTTCAAAGGTTTCCTATAGAATGTTGCAGTAGCACTCTCAACAGACCACATAGTACTCCTGAGAAAGGCAGATGAAACTGGTTCTGTTTGGATTTTTAAAAGCTAGATCGAATGTCCAATGGTAAGACTTCTGTTCTGATAAACTCTTCTTTATCTAAATACCTGCCTTTCTCTTAATCTCCATTGACTTCACCCGCCCTGATGATAGCAGCTGTGCCATCTGATAGAAGATAAACCCATGTGCCTGTTTTCCACCCTCATTGAAAACAAAACAAAAAACAACAACAAAAAAAAACCTTTGAATTTGTAACTTGGGCCTGAAGATACTTATCACACAATCTTCATTGCCAAGAATTCAAAAGTGGGCCACGTTGGCCACTGCTGGAATCTGCCCTTTCGGCTTCTATTTATTTAAAAAGAAAAAAAAAGTATCAACATAGAATACTTAACTGAATTTTAGTGCACTTAACCAGAAGGATCATGCAATACCTCCTGCAGGAATTTATTTCAACTATGTGGCAGGTCTGCTGAAGAGAAGCCATTCAAGTGCTGCTGATAATGCCCTGGATCCCATTACAGCTCTAATTTCATTCAGGCTCTGGATTCTTTTAAAATAGTATGTGTTAGCACAGCTTGTAACCCATCATAACAGAAAATAAATATTGCTATTGAGAAGTCAACTCCAAAGAGACTTAAGGCAGTCTAAAGTTAAACGGACATGCTAAAGTTAAACTAATCAAAACTTGTTTCAGGATTTTTATCACCAAGTATTGAAAATGCACTGCATATCATATGAGTTTTCAAAAAAATAATTACCTTTCTAGAGTTTATTTTCATTAAAAAAGGAAAGGTTTCATTTTCATGTTCCAAAGACCCAAAGACCCCAGGATTTAGAATGTTTTCACCCTCAGTTAAGCAAATTTATCCGATGAGGAATAATTTTCTGCGATTTTTCTTCCTCGAATTTTGGTCTTGCCTGAGGTCTACCTCACTAAGCTATTGTCCTGCTCTCCCTCCCTTTGTGGTACCTAAGCTCCCTCAGGCTGGGACATCAAGTCAACCTGACTAACAAAAAAAATCCAAGCTGATCCTGGAAGGAGCTTCAAGAAATGCAAGTTCAACCAAGTTCTTTCTGAACTAATGCTTCTCCCCTGTACTACCAAATCCACCTTTTCCCCCAAAGACTAAACAAATGGTTTCTTATAGTGAAAGGAAAGATTTGAAAACATTGGAACTAAGGTAACAGGTCCAGATTTGTATTTTCAAAAGATAATTCTGGCCACAGCCCTTCTTAGTAAATTACTTAATTTTTCTTAAGAACTAGCTGGAAAACTACACGCAAGAACTAGGAAATGCAGGAAGGAAAAATTAGACACTTCGGAGCATGGAATGTTTTGACATAGCGTCATCCTGCGAGGTACGGTGTAAAGGAAATTTAGAGCCAAAGAGAAGTTCACGGCACATGAGGAAGAGGAAATGGAAGGCAGAAAGAGATTTTAGCAAATCTAAAGTTAAACATGGATTGTTTTAAAGCAAGTTTGGCAAACCATGGCTCATGGGCCAAATCCAGCCTTCTGTCTGTTTTTGTAAAGCACAGCTATGAATGTTTCTACATTATTTCTACATTTTTAAATGGTTGGGGAGTTCAAAACAGGAATAATGCTTGTGGCATATAAAAATTATATAAACTTCAAATTTCAGTACTTGTTAATAAAGTTTTATTGTAACACAGTTGTGCTCATTTGTTTATACATCATCTATGGCTGCTTTCACACTGCAACAGCAGAGTTGAATGCTTACAACAGAGTCTGTGTGGCCTGAAAGGCCTAAAATATTAACTATCTGGCCTTTTACAGAAAATGTTGGCAGAGATGTCCAAAGAAAGCTGTAAGTCTAGATATAAAAAAACCAACACTCTTCTTTCATCCTGGCATTGGGTCATTGAAAGTATGTCTGTGCCACATATAGAGCTGCACAGGATTTGCAAAGACTGGAGGCTTTGCTCCACTGGTCCATGGAGGCATTTGTGTGTGTGTGTTGAGGGGCAGGGAATGTCCTGCTCTGACAATCCCATCACTACTTCCCAGTTTCCTGCACCAGACATCCGCAGACCAGAATCCATGACTTTTTATATAACTATTAGCATTATGCTTCAGCTCTTTTTAATAAAGTTAAAAAAAAAAAGATTTGGTGGGCTAATTTGAGAATTCATGAATATGCTCTCCAAATTGCAGGCACTGACGTGAAGACAGACTTGCCAATACAACTACTTTGTAAAGTGTGGATCTGTATGTAGTGGCTTAAAGTATTGTGGAATTTTCATTCATGTGGTTGAGTCTAAGTCGATGTGACTTAACAGTGTTAAGACTCATAAAAGATGACTAGGGCTTGGAAGGACGCCAGTAAAGGTTTCCTGATTACTACGCGCTGAGTACTTCAGATTATTGTCATAAAGCTAATGAATGGAGCAGACAGGATGCAACACTAGAGATTAGTTTTATGAATTGGAATTTGTCACTAACTTCAAATTATGTCTGGAAGAAAAGATATTGGGGTGGGGAGTGAAGAAGGTACAGATTTGTTCATAGAACTTAAACAAAAATGCCTTTATTAATAAAATTTATATAGAACCACTCTGCAGAATTATTTCTATAGTAGTTTTTCATGCTTAAAAGCACTAGTATATTAAATGTCTTATGGGAAAATGTTTTCTCATCTATTGCAGAAACAATTATAGAGTGCTCATGAGGTACATGAGCATGTGAGGTCCTAGTGATACAAAAAGAGTTAAGACCTGGTTCCTCTAAAAATTTTCTCTTACAGAGAGAAAACTGGAAGAGTAAAGAAAAAAGTAATCCTAGCAAGGCAATACATAATTCATACCCAAAATCAAAGTATTATTTAGTTCAGTTTTGACACAGATGGAGTAGTCATTCCAACATAAATACATTAATACCTATAAAGCATTTGGAATTTCTTAGCAGAAAGGCCATAAATAAATACTACATTATCAAAGACCAAGTCGATCTCTATTTTTAATTCCAGACACAGTCCAAGAGAAAAGACTTAGATGGAATATGTTGGTTACAGATCCCAAAGGCAAATTGTTATTCAAGATAAGCTATCACATACCAATGATTGCAAACCTGACTTATTTAAACCTGTATCCCCAGAAGTTAGCAGCACACAATATATTCAAAACAGGTTTCATATATACTTGTTGAATAAAGGAATTTCACCACTTTCTGGTGAACATAAATTTTCAATTTGTTTGGAAGATATAACTCTGAAACTAATTTTGAAATTCTAGCATATATTCAAAACAATAATATTTTGACTATGTTGAGTTAGAAACCAGGGTGAGGCAAGAAGCTTTCCCCTCGTGATTAACCCTTTGTTACCATGTAGGGTAAGAAGAGGAAAGTTCCAGTCAAACCCTTTATTTGAATTTATTATTCTGCATTTCCTTGATAATCCTATTGGGACTTTCTCAGAATCTTGGACTTATGAAAAGGAAATGCTTTAAAATATCTAGCATAAGCATAATTTACTCTGTAAAATGGAACTAACAATAGCAATACTACTACTAATAATAAATAGCCCTAATAAAAATAACTACCTCATATAATGACAGGTGTACTATATTAATAATACAATATCATAATGTTGTACACAATGGGAAGATTAGATGTATAATATTTTTATTGTGCTCAGACAGTATCTGAGACAACACAACAGTTGCTGTATATTAGTTTTATTGTTACGGTTATCCACATACTGGAAAAAATGATGGAAATAAACCAAATTTATTTCTTCTGAAATTTGGGATTAATTGTATAAATTTTTACTTAGCAATAGATTTTCTTCCCTCTCATTAAATCTGCCCTTGTTCATTTCACTTTTTATTTACACATTTATTCATAAAATAAAGACGATTTATTTAAGCAAACATTAGTGAGGGTAGTTCATGTTGTCTTCTGTTATAGTTTTGGGGATGGACTGAACATCCAAACGTATTTTCATCCCTGTCTTCAAGGAGATCACAGTCTGCTAGGGAAATCAGACAAACAAATCAAGAATTAAGGTGTCTGCCATGATACAGGTCTGCCCAAATACAGTGAGCTAGAGCTTCCAGTCCACAATTCAGTGGTAAGAAAAGCTTCTTTTAAAGAGGCAATGCTTGGACATAATTTTAAGTTAGTAAAATTTAGCCAGGTAAAGTACATGGAAGCCAGAATCGTTCTAGGCAGAGAAACCATTAAAAAAAAAGAAAAGACATTAAAAAACAAAACAACAACAACGAACATGCAATTGGTGGGTGGTCCTGAGACAAAGGATAAAAGGTGGGTGTCTTACTTCGCTACTTCAAAATCAGATGTACAGCCAAGAATTCAGTGGCTCGGTGAGGTGATCCCAGAACCACTGCGCCGATAAGGGGAAAGCAAGCTGGTGGGAAAAGACAATGAATACCTGTTGGTGAGGACACTGAGGATGCTAGAAGGGAAAGATCTCTGGGCAGCTGAAAGTCCGTCTCACTCTATGGTGAGGCCCCAGGATACTTGGGGCGGTGGCGGTGGCAGCAGCACTTTGACATTGGGCCTACCTGGAAGCTAGACTCTGATAAGATGGGGCGAATAATGAAAATGTGGTTGTGTTCCTCCAAAGAACTTGAACTTCATCCTTAATATTACAGGACATTTTGGAATGCTTTTTAAAGAGGTAAGAGAAATAAGTTTAGTTGGATAAAGTTGACCCTTGCTATCTCTTTGGAAGATAGGTAAGAGGCTAGATGAGGGGTGAGGGTTTCTAACTTAGAAGCCACTGAAACTCCTGACCAAAGCAGGCCAGCCTGAGCTAAGTAAGGCACTGGTGTGGTGGTATAGAAGAAGGAGCAGAGAGGAAAGAAGATGAGGTGAAGGAATTCAGGGTTCATGCAGGAGGAGGAGAGGGAGGAGGGACAGGAGATTCCAGGTTTCTCTCTGGGAAAACTAGGTAGATAGTAGTGCCTTTCACCCACACTGAGAATTCTAAGAGGCGGAAACAGATGCAGATATGATCAATGAGATCAGAATCAGAAATTCTGCGTGTGCAGGTGTTATAGGAAAAGAGGGTCCTTGGCTTCATGCTGGAAAGAATTCAGGCACGAGTCGATACAGAGTTTAAAGTAAAAGTAAGTCTCTTTAGCAGAGAGTAAGTCAGAAGAAAGAGAAAAGGCCCACCTCACAGAGTGGTGGTCTCTCACTGCGAATGGAAGAGAGACCCTGTCTGCACTTTGTGCAAGGTTTACATGCTTCTTGTTTCCATTGGAAACTTCTTAGTATGGGGAACTTCTGCAAGGTACAAGAAGAACAGGGGAGGTTTACCTTTAACTTTTGTAAGAGACAGCCTGTGGCTAGTTTGTAATAGGTTTAATTACAGGAATGGCCAGGCTACGCATGGTCTGTTCTGTGTGATTAATGTCAGCCTCAGTTCTGTGTCTTGGAGCACGTAGGCAGCAGGCTTGGGATCCAAGCTTCTAGTTCCTTATTTCTGTACCGATAGTCGTTATTGCTCCTTTCCTATATCACACCAAGCTGTATAAAGTCAGAAGTCAACAGACATTTTTGAGCTGTAGACACAGCTTTGAGCATTCTTAGAATATAAATGGTGGTTGAAACCATGTGTAGGACATTGTCTAAGGAGGTTCTGGGCTCCTGGAAGACAAAGAAGAGAGGTCTCGTGGGGAGCAAGGCAGGCAAGCAATTATGGACGGGAAGTATTGGCTTAACACGCCACGGGAGACTTATGTTTTAGGAGAAGCTGGAGAAAACTCAACCCAGAGAGTCTTTTGATCACAAACATAAAGGATGAATCGCTATTTATTAGGTGGCTAAATGAAGATTAAGCAGATTACAGGTGCAAAGACAAGTTTAGGAGTGCAAATCCCAGGACTTATGATAAGTTAATATGAAACCAGGCTAAAGTTTGCCTTTCCATTATCTCTGAAGACAGGTACTCCCTGAAATGAATGTGACCTCTCTTAGTTCTAGCACAATCCACTTATCCCCAGTAGCTAGCATATATTAGTTGCTCAAGGAATGTTGGTTGAAATGATAGGGTCTGTTTAAATTAATAATGCAATGTGATATAACACAATTTAATTTCAGAGAGACTACTCCCCTACTTACCAGGAAGGAAAACTTGTAATAAGGTAATTTTATTCACTCAGTAGCTATTTAATCCAACTACTATATAAGTTGGAAGGCCCCACAAGAACAGCCAGCAAGCAAAGCAATGTTTACCATGCTATCCTTGGTTAATAGAAACAATAGTCTATTTAAATAAAAAGGTATCTTATTCAGACTTCCTATTTGCATAAGCAGGCTCTTTCCTACTTAGTCCTGATTAGAGAAGTTCTATAATATACATATCCTATCTGAACTAGCCCACCTACTGTTGACCTTAATTTGTTGCCCCTGCCCTCTAGTAAGTACATTGTGACGTCCCTAACACCTAACAGAACCTCACTCAGAGTACTGAATGTGTAATGAGTATTCATTGACTAACTCTCAGGAATTAGTTGACTTCTGAATAAGATAGGAACTTTTCATTCAATATTCTCAAGTTTTTGCATTGTGATGACTCTATTCTTTTTGCACAGAACTATTTATTTAACAGTAATGCTACTTTGTCTTGGAGATTTACTCCTCAGTCACTGGATATAGTTATGGAACTTGCCTCTAAGTTACACACCCTCCTCTGGCCAAGGTACGGTCACATGACCATGCTAGGCAAAGCGTATGCTTTTGAAGTTAATTCGAAGTTTGAATAAAGTGACACAGTAACTGAGTATGATCAGTCCTTTCTACTCCACATATCTGAAGCTCTTCTAGTTCTTAACTTTTCCTAACACTGGGTCTTCAGATTTATTTTTGATTTATGAGCTACCCCCATAAACTATAATAAATTTGTTTTAGCTTTTAACTCATTCGGAATGACACTCAGAGAGAGCTTTTAACTTAGATTCTGCTTGTAACCAAAGCATTCTAATCACACATAATTCTACAATTCTGAGACTTAGCAAGAGGACAGTAAAGAGGAGACTAGGAAATGACACAGAAGCACACTGCGTGAAGGCATATTAACATATAAGACACCCTGGATGTACCTAGAGGGTACTATGCTAAGTGAAATAAATCAGACTGAGAAAGACAACCCACCTCTATGTGGAACCCAAGGAAAAACAGGACAGAAACAGATTCAGAGAGAGAGAGAGGGAGCACGAGCGCAAACTGATGGTTGCCAGAGGGAAAGGGGATAAAAGTAGCTGAAAAAAGGGGGAAGGGATTAAGAATACAAATTGGTAATTATGAAACAGTCATGGGGGTGTAAAGCACAGCACAGAGAATATAGTCAATCATGTTGCAAAACTATGTGTATATAGTGCCAGGTGGGTACTAGACTAATTGGAAGGTTCACTGCATAAATCGTACAACTGTCTATAACCACTATGCTGTACACCTGAAACTAATATAAAATAATATTGAATCTCAACTGTAACTAAAAAAAAATAATGAAATTTAAAATAAAATATAAAATCAAACATGAGTTGGATATTTTGAAAGTATTAGCGGCTTTCAAATTTGGTGACCGTAGTAATCACCTGGGATACTTGTTTAAGTGTAGGTATCCAGAAGTTCTGCTTCTGCCGGTACATGTGGGGCCTGGGAATCTGCACAATTTACAAGCTTCCCAGAAGATTCTCAGACCATACTTCGAGAAACAGTGCTTTAAGTTCTACTATGTGTGAAAAATGGCAGCTAATCAGATCTATAAGCACAGTTAAAAGTGCCTGTTTCCTGCTCAATTTTGCTAAACAATCCCAAAACTTCTCATCACAATGACTGTCTTACAAAATTTCCAGCCTTGCCAATGACAATGGTGGCCTATTAAGTGGGTTGAAGATATATTTATGTACATATAATAAAACAAGACTTTTTCAATTTTCATCTTGTTGCACAAGGGTCAATGAAATTATGAGAGGAAGAATTTAACCTTAGAAAACTACCATCTTTATTTTATAATCCAATTTTTGTACTTTAGATAAAATCACATTTCATATGAGTATACTTTTTTCTTTTGGATACTTTGTTAACACTTGTATTCATTCAAAATACCATCATCTGCAGGAGAAGAAAATCTTGATCATAAAGGATGAAAATTTATTATTATGGAGTGCCCCTTAAAATGAGGGTGGAAGGTTGCCAAGACAATTGTACAGCTAAGGTTATCTCCAGGGCCAACGTATTACACATATCATGTAATTTCCACAAACTTATTTTAGGAATTGATTTTACTCTTTCAAAAGGCAGTAACAGAAAAAAAAAAAAAAAGGATCCTATATGGTTCTACCTAAGCATTTCATTAAACAAAGATTTCTAAAGACTTTTCAATGTAGTTAATGCTTTTACAGATACATCTTCATAAAAAAGCTAAGACAAATATGTTACAGGAAACAGTCAAGGCCTGACTGTGCTTGTATGCAGTGCCCAGTTTTGGTTGAACTGCTATTTTGCTTAAGTATTTTTATAATATTTCATAATTTTTAGTTTATAATAATGATTTAATTATAGTATTATTCCATAGATAGCATGTAAAACTTTCACCGTGAAAACAAATAATAGTATTACTTTAATTCTTTTTAAATTTTAAATTCAATGCAATGTGATTCAACAATTATTTGTTAAAAGGCTCATTACTCCACTAGACCCTGGGAAGGATGGAAAAGGTGTATAAAGTGAAAGATTTTATAATATGAACTCTAAAAAGCAAAAGATTCAAAAGTAGATTTTAAAAACCAGAGGCTAGCCAAGGCATAGATAGAGCAATTTGCAGCTTTAGGAAGCCCATGTGACAGCACTAACCTTACTAGAAGACCTCTGTTCTCTGTCTTACTTCCTGCACATGACAGTCACGAGGTTTACGCCAGGGAGGAGAATGTGCAGTGAAAACTAGTGTCTGAGCACTGAGTTAATATTTAGGAATTAGTCATGGACATGGAGGAGTACTTCTCGGTATTTATACACAAGCTTACTAATCAAGAAATAATATAAAATAAACACAGAGCTTTTTAATAGGACTTGAGGCTTAAAAAAAAATGCTGTTTTGCTCTTCGCTGCTGATACATGTGACAATCACAACAGACCACGTGTGTTGTAACTTTTACCAAACATTTACCAAACATCCCCTTTCTGTGGCTGAGACAGGACAAGTTTAAAAGGGAGTTATTTTTCTTCTCACCCTTCTTTGTACTATTTTGCATTGGTCTATGGCTTTGCCTTCCCAGTAATCTTTATTTATCTTACTTTTGGTGACAGTTCTCAAACTGTAGAGAACAGGTAGGTTCTGTTGCTCCCTTGATTGGCATTAGGAATACAGAAATTTTTAATTTTGTTCAACATGACTCAACAATCGTTCATTGACTATCCACATGACACTCAGTTCTCCATTACATACTATAATAGAAAGAATGCAAGAGATACATAGAAAGACCCTGCTCTCTAGGAGCTGGAACGCCTGTTGGAAGGTAGACAGACAAAAACAAGATGGGATACTATGAGATGACAGGTGAGGCTTTGGTGACGATGGTGTTGATGGGAGCAGTGTCTCTTAGCAAAGAGCTATCTTCTGTACATTACACTTGTGCTTACTACTCCAAGGAATAGCAGTATAAATATTCTTAGGAAAGCCAATATTCTGTAGAGTAGAAGTGTGCAAATTACAATTTGATGATTGTCTCTCAGGGCTAGGAGGCCAGCTTACATAAAGCAGATGTGAATCATAAAGGAAAGGAATTCCATATCTGTTGGAATGTACATCTGGAATTTTCTCCTGTCAAAAAAAACCAAACAAACAAACAAAAAAAACAGTGATCTTCAAACTGTTTTAAGCCTGCAGCAACTTAAAAAAAATTAATACATGGTTGGCCATTTTAAAATTTTGCCCAACCAGCCACAAATGTAGAATTATCAGAAATGAATAATAAACTGAAAATGAAGTTTGAACAAGAAGTATAAAACAGAACTCCAGGCAAATGATTTTTTTTTCAAGGACTGACCACAATGTTGCCACCTGCTTTCCTTCTGCTAAAAGTGAATGACAAACTGGAGGTAAAAATCAGTGTGGTACTACCACAAAAATGATGGATTGTTATGAATTAATTTTATTCATGGTTGTGTGAGAGCCATTTTGACTCCAATATAAAATGTTGCAGAGCTTGGGCATGGTTTTTCACGACAGAGGAAGCAACTGGTGATGGAGAACAGCTCTCTTAAAAGAGCTCATAGGTCAGTTTAAACGATTTTATAAGCAATACATTAAGCAATGCTTTAGCAAGCAGAAAGGCTGATTATTTTACTATATATATAAAAAAAGAGTGACACATACTTGGAGACTAATTAGTAATCAAGATAACAGAATACTGTTTTTCTAAAAACGATCACAACTTACACCACCTAGAATGAGTTGTTAACAAGCTGCGGAGGCAGGAGAACTGTTTAAAATAATGTCAGCTCAGTTCATACAGTAAAATGTTTCCTTCTCTTCTATGCCATTCCCTATTTTAGGGATTTTTTCTACATGCTGTGTAAATAAGTTTCCAGATAGTACAGGTGTGTTGTCAAGCCTTTCCCAAGCACTTCAAGCCCTGTTCTGAGCACCCATCTTATTCCAAGCACCATTATTCTAGCCTCTAAGGATATAGTAGGATTATGTCCAGCCTCCATCCAGAGTTCTATGGGATCTCCAGGGAAGATGCAGACCAGGGTGGTAGTATTGCCCACACTTGCAGGAAATTTGAAAGTCTCACCCAAAGACTTCAACACCATTCTTTCCTACTCTTCCTCTTCCAACTACACGTGTGCATGTGTACAGGAGCCTCCACTGGTCCATCACGACACTTCGATTCCTCATTATGTACTATGAAAAGCCTAGGTTGCAGCTGAAGAATCCTACAAAAGTGACACAGTGTTGGACTGGAGAGCTCTTGTTGGGGTGTCTTCAGGAAAATCAAATTAACTTTGTATCAAATTCCTGTATCAAAGCAAAATGCATCAAGGACAGTGGCAGTGTTTCCACTAATATTTAAAATAATAAACTAGCATACCACCGTTAGATTTCTTCATATAGCTGCCCTCATGCCTAAATTAATTTGATATGAAGAATGTCAGATGTTCAGGCTGTATAAAGGAAGAAAGTCATTTTACTTAACCCGACAGGGCTTCCCACACCCTATGATATGGTACACAGAAAATCACGACCTTTGAAGGGCTTGCTGAGTAAAGGAACCCTTGAAGATGAACTCCGTGGGGGGCTCTGATGCTTAGGTCCAAGGTAGCCAGCATACCTCGAACCCTTCACACACATCATCTCAGAAGCTCTGATCTCAGAATTGGATTGTGAAGTATCTTATTTCATACTCAGAAATAACTGAGGTTCTTTCTTCTGACCCCTCCCTCCCCGCCAACACTTTGAATGAGACTGGGCTATGTCATCAGAGAAGAGAGTCACAATTTGAAATGGCTATTGAAGTGAATCTTCTTACTGAAGGTATCGTGCCATCAACTCTCAGGTGAGATGGACAGAAAAATCATTGAAAAATCCTAGGCAAGAGTTTACCAGTTCAACCCTTTTTGTTTTATCAATGAAGAAACAAACGTAGAGGCAAAACATTAGTATTTTAGTGGAGAGTAGTCATGAAGCCTGATGAAGGCAAGATTTTCTCAGTTTTCACTCTCAGGCCCTTAAGGGCTGGGGGGCCCCAGACTGGCAGTAACAGCATTACCTGAGATCTTGTTGGAAATGCTACTTCTCAGACACCATCCGAGACCTAATGAATCAGCAACTCCAGGTATGGATCCCAGGAAGCCGTGTTTCAGCAAGCTCTCCAAGGGTTTCTGATGCATATTAGAGTTTGAGAATCACTGCACCCCAATGTGTCTGTCCTAGAAGGCCCAAGAGGCTGATTTGGATCAAGACTGTACCTGGGCTGTCAGATGCCAAGCACCAAACCTGAACATTTACAAGTGGAGTGAGACTTCACTGTGATGGGAGGTGAACTTTTGGGTTAAATAGTAGAAGATATAGAAGGTTGGTAGAAGGCAGATTCTGACTTCAGCCTCGAAGTGGGAACTCCGGTTCTCTCAGGACTCCTAGGTCTGCTGTGGCCAAGGCTGTACCGTCACCTCAACTCTTTCAGTAACGGCTTCAACTCTGCAGATTTGGAAACTTTAAGGGAGAATTTCTAATTTTATATTGAAAACCAGTAAAAGAAAACAATTTTACTTTTTGAAATTGCTCTTTGTTACTTCTTGTGTTAAACACAATTATTTTGAAAATGACAGACCGCTCTTGATTTAGTTTATGTAATGTGGGAGATTAAGGGGAAGGGAGGAAAAAAATACTTCTTGGAGATGAAGCAAGGCTGAGTTTGCCTCTTCTACATCATTGCACTGAAATGCTTTTGCCCTGAAAAACACTCAAGTTTCTTTTCTGTGTGACTCACTACCAAATTGCTGTGCCTTAGATGTGGGTCCCATATTGTGTGGATCAGGGATATCAAATAACCAAAATATGGGGGGAAATATGCACAGCTTATATTTTAGTTTAAGAATAATTCTCTCATAAGCAAGGAGAGCTTGTTTAGAATGCTACTAAACAAGTAGAAAATCCCCTTTCATGATTGAAAAACTCATGTTAAGCTCAGCAATAATAGTAGCATTAACATACTTTCATGTTATATCCTGAGGACATCCGTGAATAATAAAAGCTACAACCAACACTGGTGTCATTAGTTAACTTAGTTCATTTAAAAATCTTATAAACTGCTGCTAAAAGTGGAAGACATTGCATTTCGTTCACTTCCTTTTATCCCCCTTCATCCTTTCTAAAGAAGTGGACTCACATTTCTGGATATGCCCTTTAAACAACTCATCAAATATTTATTCAATAAATATTAACTACTATAAGAAAATACAACTAACTTTCTCAGCCCCTGAAATCATAATATATAAGGTAAGTATCAGGACCGTATTCTCAATTTGTCAGATAGTTTTCTATTTACCACCCATAACTGCATGTACAGGTAAGAGTATGAATTTTGTGAGGAGACATTGTGAAATAAAAGGAAGACCTTGTAGTACATAGTCTATTATTATTTTAAAATGTTTATTCCAGTCTTTATGTCTTCCCTTTGCAAAGCGTACTTATCTTTAGTCGTGCAGATATAATTAGAACCCAGTGTGTGGAAAAGAATGCTACTGTCTACAAAGCCTTTGGGCCTAACCCAGTAACACAGTGCTCAAGTCTATAAAAAGCTTGCCTGAACAGAAAACTGTAATACTTCAGGCATATACCGGGGTATGCCAATGTGTTTGCAGAGATACTTCTCATGACTTTTTATTTTTTTTTCAGCACAAGCAGTCTCTTAAACACACGAACAAACTCCACATTCATACAATTTCCCATGAAAAGTAGAGAATGTCGTGAAGTATATGAAATATAACCTGTGTTGATAAAAAAAAGGGTACTACTATGATTTTCTACTCTGAGGTGTACAGCTAGGGAGAGAGTGAGAAAAGAAACTTGTTTAATAAAGTAATTATCATTTTGAGAGCTGACTCAGCTTCCATGATTAAAACAAGTTTAGCTGTGGGAGCACAATAAAATATTGAGACTATCTAATTCTCTAAAGCCCCACAGCAACCACTAGACAACTTGATGTCTCTCTTCTATAGCACACACAGCATGAGAGGCCAGGTTTCCGGTTTTCTAAAGCAGCCACTTCATCACTAGCAATTTAAATTCATTCGTATCACAACTGAATTCATGGCGACCTCCCTACCAAACCCCTAATCAAGTCATGTTGTTATGACAAGGCGATGTTAAGGAAAAGAAAATGCATTTTTAATAGTTCCTTTTCTGTTACAACTTTTTTTTTTTCATGTCTTTGATGCAGTTACTTTCACCTTCCTAGTACAAAGCAGACTGTTTTTCTCATGGCCGGCAGACTCCTTCATCTATAATGCTGTGTTATTTCATTCTTATACTTGTCCGTCCTCTTCCTCAGTATTTCTGCAGGCAATCTGAAAAAAATGATCAAGTATCTAATTAAGATTCTAAAGATTTCTGTGTGGCTTCCATTATCTCTAGGCAGAATGGAAAAGAAAAGGGGGTCCCCATTCGTGGTGAACTTTCTATGTGTCAAACACGTCGTGTAATATTTACATATGATCCACGTGGATGCTGTAATCCTAAGACGTCACTGTTGCTGTGCCCATTTTGTAAGGGAGGAGATGGAGGCCCAGAGAGACTTAGCAATGGTCCTACAGATATGATGGGGCAAAAATGGTATCTAAAAACATGAAATACTGCCATGAATGGATCTTGACATTATTGTTTAAGTGAAATAAATCAGAAAAGTTGAGAACCATATGATTTTACTCATATGTGGGATGTAAAACTGAAAGCAACAACAAACAAGACAAACAAACAAGCAAAAACTCATAGACACAGACAACGGTTTAGTGGTTACCCGAGGGGAAGGGGGGAGTGGGGTGGAGGAGGGAGGTCGGTCAAAATATGGTGATGGAAGAACTGACTGTGGGTGGTGAGCACACGATGCAATATATAGATGAGGTATTATAGAATTGTACATTTGCAATTATATAATTTACTAACCAATGTCTCCTTAATAAATTTAATTTAAAAAAAGAGTTAAGGAAATGGATGGGGGTGATGGTTGTACAATAGGAAGGTATTTAATACCACTGAACTGTAAACTTTAAAATGGTTAAGATGGTAAATTTTATTTTAAGTGTATTATGCCAGTATAAAAATTTTTTTAATTAAAAATAAAAAGGTAGATTCTGAACCTAGTTGTTACAGTTTAATTCCAAAGCTCATACTCTTTGTAAACTAAGTAAAATATTATCCCTGGAATTTTTAATTATAATTATACCTTTATATAAAAATGCCTTTATTTAATGACTAATATTTTCAAAACACTGTCACATATGTCATCCCATATCAAGGCAGCTGGTAGAATGGAGGGCTTGTGGGGGTTGTCAGGATTAGCAATAATGTATGTAAAATATCAAATGTAAATAAGTGTTCAACAACTATTATTATTATTATTATTGTTGTTATTGATCCTCTCAGCTGACTTAGAAGTTAGATGGTACAACTATTATTCTCTCTGGTCAGACTTTCTCTACAAAGATTAATCCCTTTCACATTGTACTCCACAAGCAAGAACTACTTTACATTTTTTATTTACAAACATTTACTTACAGGAATTTTAAAAGTCCATATTCAACTTCAGTTTATTTGCAATGCAGGCGAGGCATGGAAGGGAAGAGGGTGTAAGGCAACGCTTACGATCTTTTGCAGCCGAATCAGAATTGGAAATTTTGCCTTCTGTCTCCAAAACGAGTCTCCTTTTCCACTGCACCCAAGTGACACCTAAGGATGTTCTTTCTCGTAAGCTGCACCGTCTGCTTCTTACATGGGGTGACAGAGAGCGCTTCTTTCGGTTCCTGGCTTCCACGGGGAGGTAGCGCTCCCTGAAGCCGTGCAGACCACGCTTGTTTACATGGTGGCAGCAGTTACCCTGATGCAGAGCGGTGGTTCCGGTTTGACTTCTGTGGCCACATTCCTGCCTTCCGGATAGTAAGCAGTGAAGCACAAGAAAAGTGCTTGGTATCAGTGACTCACAGTGAGACAGGAAATCTCAAGCAGGTCCGCCCTTCCTTCCTGCCCTCCCAACCAGCTGAGTTGCAGAACCACAGGCCACAACCAGCCGAGAGGCTTAGTGAGAAGAGCTGGAGCCCACAGAGACAGGCCACTGCAGTAGGCTCTCAAAGCGGATTACAAGGGCAGGGCCCCACCAGGAAAAGCTCTCTCTTCATCCTAGAGACTACTTTTTCTATTGAGATTTCTCTTTTCACCTCTATGCAAACCTCCCTGGCTTATATATTGTTTTCCAACAAAAACAATGGACTTGACACCATTCAACTGAGTGGTCTTCATTTATACCATGTTTTAAAAGCATGCGAGAAATGACATTAATCATCATTATCAAGTAATGCCTCCATGATGACAGAATAGCAGAATGGCTCTCTAACAAAATACAAACACACTTAAGAGTAGATTTTTGAACCCAGTATGAAATTTCTTCAATAAAGTCCTACTAGTTTCTCTTCATGAGAGCAGCAAATGCCTATAATGATGAAGGCTAACAATCATGACAAGGACTGCTCTAAGCACTTTATGCATTTTTAGTCATGTAAGTTTTACAACTGCCCTTTGAGATAAGCATTATTGGTGTTCCAGGTGAGGAAGCCATCAAAGTGAACGAAGGCCTCTTCACTGTTTTCCCAAATTGTTTTTAAGCCTCACAAATAATATAAACAAATAAACAAAGCTCAAACAAACAAATAAAAAATGTCTTTAAGGAAGCTGCCATTTGCAGTGATTTGTTGTAAGAGTTGAATGAATCAATGATGAATCAAATGATGATATACATGGTCCCCGTGTTTGTCAAGCTCAGTAATGTATTTCCAATTCATTCATTAAACTGTAGAAAAGGTATCCCTGCAACAACTCAGAACTCTGAAATGAGTTGCTACAAGAACAAATTTGTCACCATCTTCTGTAAAGTCACTTCCTTCCCTCCTGCAGGGGCCACAGTGTCAGAGAGTCCGCGTTACTGTGTGCCAATGAAGAAACTAGGTCTCAGGTTGAAAAACCATTTATTGGCAAGGTGTATGTGTGTGTGTGTGTGTGTATGTGTGTGTGTGTGTGTGTATGTGTGTGTGTGTGTAAAACCTTTCAGTTCTCACCTCTAAAAGGAACCAAAATTTTGTCACCCTAAAGCTGCTGTTTTAAGATACTGACTTTAAGCTGTTTATTAAGAAATGAAACTCAGAAAAAAATCTTTGGCCCTCCCCGAGTTTTCTTTCCTGACTAAGGATTCAGATAGAAAAACTCACCTTTGGAAAGAACCTTGGTCTTAATCACCATAAGAATCTTCATATAGCATTAGTCAGGAAGGCTCCAAACCTGTTAGCTAGATACCCTGGGTCCCAATATCTCTGGGTTGCCTAGCAAGAACTTTCCTGCCATGTGCGTTCCACTCTTCCTCTACTGCCTGTAAATCATGCATTCTCACTTCTGCAATCTAAACCCCACCCTCCACCCTCCACACCTTTGTTCAAAAATGGCATATATACCCACTGTTACTTCACTGTCTTTGGAATTTTCATGCTTATGTGAATTTCTTGTGCACATGTATTAAAAACTTGAATTTCTCCTGTTAATCTGTCTCTGTTGATTTGATTACTAGCCCAGCTGAAACTTAGGAAGGTGAGAAGAAAAGTATTGTTTTTTTTTAGCTCCCCACACCTCCTTTTATTTATTTATTTTTTTTGTTCTCTCCAAGCTCAACTCATACCTGATGTCCAGCCACACCAAAATACTTCTAATGCACTTCTCCATTGTGTTTTTTAATAAGGTGCTGTTTTCTCTTTGTGAAAAGCCATGTCCCCCGACTCCACCCAGAATGTACCTGCAAATCTTCCACCATTCAGAATTCTGTCCAATCTATTCATACACTCAGTGAGTATTTATTGAAAACACATTATGAAGTAGACATGGGGTGGGTGGGGTGAACAAGGTCATTGTTCTAGCAGAACTTTCATTGTAGTACAAAGAGAGAGACAGAGTTAAGAAAGGATGGAGGAGAGAAGGAAGGAAATAAGGAAGGAGCATGGGAGGGGAGGGAGTGAGGGAGGAAAGGGTGGGAGGGAGGGAGACAGGCAGGCACTACCATGCCATGATCAGTGTTACACCACATAGAAATGGGTGACTGGGTGGTTATTCACATCAGGTGTCAGGGATCCAGTCACCGAAGCTGAGTTCTGAATGACAAGAAGGAGCCAGTGATACAGAGGTAGGAAGCACTAGTTCAAGATTCCCAAAGAACTGAAATGAGCCAGCATGTCTGAGACACAGTCAAAGAGAAGGGCAGTCTCCAGATCCCAGAGACTTTGTAAGGCCAATAAGAAGTTTAAATTGAAATTTTAAAGCAGAAAGTTGACATAATCTAATATATTTTGATAAATTCCTCTTACTGTTGATTGCATATTGGATTTTAGGAGCTCAAGTGCAGAAGCAAGAAGACAAGTTAGGATAGTGGTGCGAGGGTCAAAGCAATTCTCGGTGCTCACACATTTTGTAAACACACAATATTAACATTAACATGGTAAGAACTGATTTATGGTTTTTCCTGTTCTACTTAGACACTAAGATCCTTGCAAGCAGGGATGAACTATCATTACACAGTAATCATTTCCTGAATGAATAAATCAATAAAAGATTAAATGAATAAAACAAGGTCTCAGAAAGCTTAAAGTCTCTGAAGGCAAAAGATATCCATTCAAATAACCAGATTGCAAAGTAGATTATTCACGTTGTATATTAGAAGAGATAGCATTATATTCAAAGGCAGAAGAGGGAGAAAGCATATTGTCCAATTGAAGGTGTGATACTTAATCAGAACATTAGGGACTGGTATTCTCTGACATGGTGGAATGTTAAAACAAGGAGTTGGCAGAGGACAACCTGAGTCGGCTTGCCCTTCTGAGGTGTCACCGTTTCAGATAATGGCTGTATTTAGACTCACAGTTCTGGGTCAAGATGAAACTCAATGAATCAATTGAGAAATTATTTATCTTGGCTGGACTATTAAATAAAAAGTATACGTGAGTGTCAGATTATTTTGGGATTATTCAAATTTAAACATGAGAAAAATGCTCATGTTCTAAACATTTCTTCTTCAAGCTATAAAAAGATCAGTTCTGAGGAAGAGTGAAGTTCGTTTTTAATGTATTCCTTCCTCCTCTTCTGCACTGCACTCTCCTCAGGGGCTCTTCTGCCTCTACCCAGTTAGAGCCCTCAAGTTATAGAATAGAATCAAGGCCCTTTCCCCCTGATTCTCCCTTCCCCAACCTAGCTCAACTACCTACCTATTATCTATCTATCTACCTATCTATCTATCATCTACCTATTTCTCTTTCTATAATTTCTCTATCATCTCTCTAATTCATTAGTGTTTGTCCCATAAGAAAACACCACAAAGCTTGATTTAACCACTTATAATGTCTCATAACTCCAAGTAGTCTGGCTAGTTCTTCAGCATTAGACCAGCTCATTTGGGGCTGAGTGATCTAACATGGCCTCCCTCTCATGCCTGAGGCTATAGCCAGGACAGCTGGGATGCTCAAGGCCTTTCTTCACACGGTTTCTCAGCCTCAAGGAAGCTTGCCCACATGGTGCAGAGAGTTCCCAGTAGCAGAAGGTAAACCTGATTGCAAGCACTTTTCAAACCTGTGCATCGCATTCTAATGTCTCATTGACCAAAGAAAGTTGTCTGGCCAAGCCCAGATTCAAAGAATAGAGAAATAAACTCCACCTTTGGATCAAAGACATGGCAAAAATCCTATTGAAAATGAACGTTCATACAGGGATATATGTAATATGTGACCATTTTGTGATGCGCCATACTATCATTTTGGAGAAATTCCAGAAATCTAATTCAAACTAAGGTGCTAAGGACTCCTAATGAGGTGGTATGCTTCTTAACTTGGCACAATATCTCTCTTCAAGGAAATCAACCTCTAGAGTCAGAATGGCAAGCCCAGTGGCAGGTAACAAGGAGCTGTTGTGCAAAGGACTCGGGCAGTGCTTCCAGTCCTGACCTACAGGCACACATCCCACAGTGCTCCCCTGCCACTTAGAGTTACACGACAGTGTGCTTGACAAGCATATCACTTGACTCTACCAAATACCTGCTCAATACATATTGGTTGAATGTGTGTGTGTGTGTGTGTGTGTGTGTGCGCGCGCATGCATGTGTGTGTGCATGCATGTGTGTGTGTGTGTACTGAGAGTGAAATTAGGAGGGTGAGCATGCACAAACACCAGTTCCATTCCAAATACTTCAGTGGGGAGTCAAGAGACAGCCCAGTCAGAGAAGCGAGCATGGCAGTAAGTAGAGAAATCCATCTGTATCTTTAGGTTCTGTCAGAAAGTGGTTGGTCCAGGTGATGGGACCAGGGCAGTGGGAGGTAGTTAAAACAACAGGAAAGAGTGACCACAGCAGTCTGATCTCAAAAATAAGCCCCTGGCAACTCATTGTCTCTCACTGTGGTGCTATACATAAACTCGTAGCAGAAGAAACTGCTGAGACCCAGATCCGTCCAGCAGCACTTGTGTAGTCAGCATTCAGGGGATACAGATAGATTTCAGTTAAAGGTTGCACGCAGAACACATGGCTTTCATTCTCAGCCTTCACACCTTCCATTTCACTGAAATACCTGTTTAAAAAATATGAAAAAGAAGTTCATAACCCCAGCATCAGGGAAAAAATAATTTCTATATATTTCATTGTCCAAGATGTATGGACAGTAGAATCCTAGACTGTCTGGATTCAAATGTCAGGTTGGCCAATCATAAGCTCTGCACTTGGAGCAAGGCCTCACTATAAAATGTAGATAATTATAGGACCTACTTCATAGGGTTGTTGCGTGAATTGGCCAAGTTATATATGAGCACCTAGGACACGTGTCAGTACACAACTCAGGAAAATTTAGATTTCATTGTTATAAGCAGAAGCCATAGAGTTTCCACCTAGGAGATTACACAGGAGAAAGCTGGAAGTGCAGGGCTTAGAACTGGGTAGAATTCCAGGAGAAGTGAGGCAGAAATCAAGGACATTAGTTTAATATCTACAGAAGAATTACGTGAGTCCATCTTCACCCATTCTCCTACTCAAACAATTACATGCAGGGGTGATATCTGCTCTAATTAAACTAAACCTGAAGCAGTTTTCTGTGAAGAACTTAAACAGCCTGCCTGTGAAGGGCTAGGGCTCCCTTTGTGGGTCTCTCTATTTCTGTTGACTAAATTGAGTGATTACTTAAGGTGATCACCAAATGATACATGAATAAAATAGGGATCCACACCTAGGTAACTCCTCTGAAATTTCACTATGTCAAAAGATAAAAGCCTAAAAGCTTTCTGAGAGAAGAAAAAGGTTATCTAGAAAGAACTGAGAATTGGGCTCATTTCAATCTCCTCCGCAGCAAAATCAGTTGCTAGAAGATGACGGAAAATGGTTTCAAAATTCGAAGGAAAAATTCTTTTGAAACTAGAATTATATACCTATCTAAATTATTTTTTAAGTCCAAAAGACATTTTTAGATATGCAAGAGCTTACAAAATTTTATCCTCCATGCCTACTTTCTGGGAAAAAAAAATGTTGGGGGATGTACTAGAACAAAAAGAAAAAGTAATCCCTCCCCCCCCCCCAAAACAAGGCATGGCAACCAAGAAAAAGTGAACTTGACTTAGAAATCTATGAAAAATAATTACTAGATGAAAGCTGTTCAGCAAGCTTAGAAAATCAACAGTCTAAATAGTAACAGGAAATCAGAAGACTAAACAGTTACTCTTCAAGTAGAAATATTCCTGTAGGAAATATTCTTATTAATAAACTAAATGGTCTTTGACAAGATGAAAACATGCTATAAATCTGTCTCAAATCTATGGTCATGGAAAGAGAACTGACTCTGGGTGATGAACACATAACACAACACATAGATGATGTATTGTGGAATTGTACACCTGGAATTCATGTAATTTTTACCACCCAATGTCAACCCAATAAATTTAACAATAAAAAAAATAATAAATCTGTCCACAAGAAGAAAACTAATTAGAAATTTCAAATAACTACCATGTTTTAAAAATTATGATCTAAATATAAAACAAACTGTAATATTGTGTGATATTTAATAAATTGAAAAAAAGAATCACTTTGACTTTAACATTTGGAATATTATTCTTCAACTAGTATGAGTTTATTAACACAAGGTTATATTTTTTTCTTTATGGTTCTAATCATGCTACTTTGTGCCTCAAGTAATAATATTCACATTATTATAATAGAGAAAAAGCTTTTTACTTAGAAATTTTTTACTCAACCTATTGGCAAGGTATAGAATAATCAACCATTTAGAGAGCAACCCACGTAATAGAAACTTTGGCAGTGTAAAAACCTGGGACATGTAAATGAAGCAGAGAAGAATGTATATGGGGCATCAATTTTCTCATTTTATGTGATTATGAATCCAAATTTCTGAAATAGATAGATCAAGAAATACAGTAGAGTCTCCACTAACTAACACCCATGGGGATTGGTAGATGAAATGTATAAGTAGACCTGTTAACCGGCACCCACGCAGATAAATGTGGTGTTATTTCTTTGATTTTTCTGCTAGTTACTTCAGAGTGGGAGTTGCTTAAGTTTTGGTTAACTGACAATCTACTGTATAAATATTATTACAGATATAAAGGTCACTCTCAGTTTTGTTTCCTGAAAAATTGGATGGAGGGTATACATCTTATATATCTCATAGCAGCTTTACCATGAATATCAAATAAATTAAAGGCATGAGAACTCTAACAGAAAGAAAAGCGTTTTTATCATAAAGGAATGTAGCTTGTATAGAAGTTTGACCATTTGCTTGTGCATCCTAACTGCAGATCATCAAAGCATATTCACTATGCCCAGTTACTTTCATGGCTTTCCGCTCCATGCGGTTCTCATTGTTTTCATTCCACGTAGTTAGAGTTGAAGGGGCTTTGAAAGGTCCTCGAGTTCACCTTTATCATCTCATGGGCGAGAAAGCTAAGGGCTCATGAAGGTAAGTGACGTGATTGAATGGCAGCTGGGAGGCGGGGCTGCGGGGCTGCGGGCTGCGGGGGACGCGGGCCGAGGGGACGCGGGCCGCGGGGACACGGGCCGCGGGGATACGGGCTGCGGGGGACGCGGGACGCGGGGATACGGGCCGCCGGGCTGCGGGGCTGCGGGCCACGGGCCGCGGGGCTGCGGGCTGCGGAGCTGCTGTTAGGCCGGCGCACGTGAGGTTGCTGGGCGGCCGCTGTTGGTCCGGTCCTTTGAGGTTGTTGGGAACATACGACATGGAACTGACACGTTCCATGGTGGCTTTCACCCACTTCCCAGCTCGGTTCCTGGAAATGTAGAGGAAATGCTGTAGCTTCAACAATAGTTTTGCTTAAAACAAAGCCAAGGATTGGAATAAAAAAGACGGTGGGGTGGGGTGGAATGTGATGGAGTAGAGTGGAAGGTTTGAACTGACCCCGCCCCAGCCCCACGTAAAAAAAAGTCTTAAATGACCGAAATGGTTCAAAAACCTACGTGGCTTGAGTCCTCTAGCAATGCTTTTCTGAGACATAGATAGATAAAGGGCATAATTAATAATAATAATAATAATAATAATAATAATAATAAAAATAATAATGACTTCAGGAAAAAACTTAGAACTCTGTACTTTCATATAATCAAACAATGTTCATTGTATAAATAAATGTGCATTCCTAACTTGTAAAGATTAATTCCATAACTTGTATACAGTTGTAACTATTTTATTGTATAATATTCACTCATTTAATTGTTTTATATGCTAATGCAGTCTTCTCAAGTAGATTTCAAGCTTCTAATGTGGAGTTCATTGTCTCTTAATTCCTCTGTTTTTCAGAGTAATGGAGCTATAGTAAACATTCTATAAAAATGAGTAGACTTATTATTTCTCTTGTTTTTTTCTTTTAAGTTTGTGTTTGAAGTTATTTCAGACTTATAGAAAAGTTGCAAAACAGTACAAAGAACATCTAATTACTCTTTACTGAGATTTACCTAATTTTAACATTCTTTCTCTCATCTATCATCTATGATCTACCATCTATCTATATTATGTATTACACATCTTTAAGTTATAAATATTCTTTCTGACCCATGTAAGAATAGGTTGCATACATCATGTCCTTTTATCCCATAATACTTGAGTTTATATTTCCTAAGGACAAGATTTTTCTTTACATAATCACAGTACAATTATGAAATTTAGGACACTTAACATTAATACCACAATTTAAGGTCTACATTGTAATTCCATCAATTGCCCTAGTAATATTCTTTATAGATTTATTTTTCCAATTCAGGATATTGTCTAGGAAGCCATACTTATTTAGTTGTCATGTCTCTTTAGTCTCATTTAATTTGGAATTGTTCCTTGCCCTTCCCTTGTCTTTCATGCCGTTGGCATTTCTGGTGAATATAGGCCAGTTATTTCACTGAATATACTCATGAAGCTTTGGGTTTCTCTGTTGTTTCCTTGTGATTATTCTCAGATTACCCATTTTGGGTTGCTACATAAATGTTGTTGTGTCTTTCTCATGGTTTCACATTTAGAGGCACTCGATGTAACTTTGCCTCTTATTGGTGATGTGAATGTTAATGTACTTGGTTAAGATGTTATGCCATTTCTCCACTGTACACTCTTTTCCCTTTTATAATTATTAAGTCATTTATGGAGAGAGATTTTTGAGACTATGTAAGTATCTTGTTGCTCATCAAACTTTCTTCCCCTAGATTTAGTGATCATTCTAGCTTGAATCAATTTTATTGGAATGGTTACAAAATGATAATTTTCAAACTCCATTTTATTATATCTATTAGCCTTCACTATCTACCAGGCAGTAAGGAACAGCTTTCATTTCTCTTCTATTTATGATCAGTTTGGACTTAGGAGTTCTTATTTATTCAATTATATTCTATTGGTATACCTCTCTCTCTGTTTCACTATTTCTCAGGCTCAAATTATCCTAGATTTGTCCTGTGGGAATTCATTCAAAGTTGGCTTCTGTGTACTGCTTACATGTTCTCATCATGTTTTGAGCACTTCACTATTTCTGGCATAAAAGAAAAAATTCTCAGGCTCATCGTGTACCTTCCCTGCCTCTGCCCAGAAGCCCTCATTCCTTTCAATAGAGAATGGTATTTAGCTTGAGAGATTTTTGAAGTTGACATCATGGAAGTCAATCATCTCCTTTTAAAACGCATCTCCTGTTTTCAGTAAGAAGCAGAATCAGAACATTGGATCTCATCCAGAATATAAATACCCTAAGCTTGACTTATATATTTTTTTTCCTAGGATTAGGAAGTAGATCTAAAGAATGACTCATAGCAACAAAATGTACTGAAGTATGTATAAAATGAATATTTTCATTAACACACAAAATTAGTCTGCAAAAGAAATAAAATTAAAAACAGTATTTTAAGTGAGTTGAAAATCATTATGATTCCACTGAACAGTGCAAATGAAGATGAAAGTTGTATCTTAGAATTCTTCAAGAAAGTCAAAATGGCTCAGCTTGCAAATATTATATAAACACAAACTCAAAATATGATGTTAAATATACAATATGAGAAAACAATTATGACACATGAAATTTAAAACCCCTAGTGCCTGGCATGTGCTAGGTGCCAACACTTTTCTTAAATGAATTATAGTGATTTAAGAAAAAGGGAGCCACTCATAAGAATTCAAATAAAAGTGGGCGTATGAAATGTATAAAACAGTATATGTACATTTAATAGAATACCATATCTATCCTCTCTACCTGAATAGTGTGTGGCTAATTCCAACTTTAACACAATTTTTTTTTGTTTGACTATTTTTCAAGAGCTAGCTAAGAAAGCAAAAAATATAGATGAAAGAGCAATCTATCAAAATGGTGTGAAAAAGGGGAGCTGGAGTTCCTGTTGTCTTTGCCAAAGAAAAGCAGGCCAGCCTAAACCAGAACATCTCCGCGGCGGCCTTTCATTGTGAAACCAGCTTGTGGCAAGGCCTCTCCTCTCCAGCGGTGAGGCGATTAAATATCTAAGAATGGACAATCCTGCAACTGCTTCCCAAGCATTAAATCATCAAATCAGCACCAGAGCATGTTGTAACTCACCATATGTTGTAATTAAACGTAGGAACTCACACTTCTGTGTGGCCATAAAACCTGTGTTTAGTGGGTGAGACCGCACATCTGCAATCGTATCCAACTTTAGATCAGACGGTGATGTGGGAGACAGACCTGGCTTCACACACACTTAAACACACATCTTCAGACAATCCCTCGGTTTATTTCGGATTCCCCAGGCTTCTCAGCTGCCACGTTTGTAATAGCGAGAAAGAAATTTAGATCAAAAGAGACCGCAGGGCAAGACAGGAGTCCAGGCACATGACTGGACTAGAGTTTCCAGGTCCTGCTGTTTTCTTTCAAGTAATGAAATAAGCGAACATAAAAGAGAAAGGCCAGGTTAAAAATCAGAAAGGAGGCTGGGCAAGAAGCCGCAATAAGACACCAGCTAAGAAGGATCAAGGTTAGCTGGGCCAGGCCTGCTGAGTCTTGCTCATTTAGAGGGAGGCTTCCTCCCTATTGGTGAAACTCCAGAGCTTTAAAAATATAAATACATTCTAGTGCTCAAGGAGATTGCAGCACATAACAGTGAAAATAAGTCAGGCTCCAATTGTAACGGATAGGACCACCCCTCAGACAAATGGTCTCAGCTGGAGGAGCTATTTATTAACTGAACTGGCTGTGAGCAGCACCTTTCAGCTGCATTCAACAGGAAATGCAGCTTTCCAGTAGGACTCAGCCCAGCAGGAAGCTGCAGCTTGTGAGAATTACCTGATTTACCTGCTCACAAAATGTGGTAATGCGGGGAACCTACTGGAGAAACTCTAATTACATTTGAATAGAACACGAGGAATTAACCCAAAGGAAAGCAGGCCCAGAGGCTGAGTAGGCTCTCTCCTCTTTGTACCTGGTGATGCAGAGGAGGGAAACCTCGCCACCCTGGCTCGCTGCCTACCACATTCCTGGGAAGGTAATCGGCAGGCCTGAGGGGAGGGAAGATGGGGGTGACTCAGGATCACAGGAGGCCCTGAGCTGCAGCCCTGCAATGTGTATATCTTTCCACAATCTAGAGGGCATGGAGTTTCAAGGGATGTGAGGACTCCCAGTGGGGTGGAAGGAAGGGAAAGGAGAGATCAATTTGACCATCAAGGCATGACCTGGTGACTACAGAGTCTTCCACTTATTGTTTGACTTAAGCTCCCTAGGAAAGAAGAGAACAAGTTGGCATTGTACCATCACTGAGAACTTAGGACTTTTCTCAGTGTCCTGCCTCTGTCCCTGCCTCTGATTACATTATGGGAGGTCCGTGGCCAATGCCACTATTTCTTATGTACTGTCATTCATTTACAAAACAGAGAAATGCATCCCCAACATACCCATTCTCCACTCCTTTACTGCCTTCCCCTATATACGAAAGAGACAAGTAAACAAGCGATAAAAGGGGCTTCTTTTATCAAACAACGTACAGAGAATTACAGAATGAAGGCAGTAATGAAGCTCCATTTCCTACATTTTTTTATCTACAACGTAATTATCATTGCTGTTCATGAGGGAGGTCTGCCCAACTGCAAATTCTACATTCTCGGACTAAATCATATTCATTCGAGATGTATTGCTATTTATTTTATTGCATTCAAATTTTTGACAATTCATGTGTAACGTACACAGCAGTAAGGATAATAAAACAGAAAACCCCATTCTTCAAGAAAGCTTCCTGAATCAATTACTGACAGGAACGGGGAGAACAATAATGGTCTGAGATTCTTTCGGCAGTGTTGTTTTTACAAACAGGATGCGTGCAGAGCAACTCTTCCTAACATTTTTTGTGTAGATGAGCTGAAAAGCAAGGCCAGAATCTTCATTCTTTATTTTAATCTGTAATTGTAAAAGGAACTAGCAAATGATCATTATAAAAATACTGTGACAAGGGTCAATGCTCTCTGTGATATTGACCCTCAATTCTTTCTACCATCATTTATTTTTGTGTCCATTCTTATGAGATAGAGACCGGCTGAAGAATGAATTGCAGCATATGAAAATAGATGAGTAAACAGAGGGGTCCTTATATATTCTTTTAAAGAGAAAGGAAGAGAAGGGTAAAGTTGCTTGTTTTAAAACTGGATTTAATTATAAGGATAGAGGCAACTATTGGCATCAGAAAGCAATGAAAATTGCATGCTTGGCCTAGAGCACAGAGTTATGGACCTGTCATTCTTTAAATAGGTTAAGCTACCAACTACATGAAAACTTTTAGAGACCCTCCAAGCAAATTTTAAATCACAAAACTGGTGCAATTATGGTTAATTTGGCTTTTGCCTCTTCTCTAAATCTGTGTATCTATTGGCATTTGGTACGAAAAAAAGCACTCATACTGTTCTGGAAGTCAATGTGTGAAGAAGTGCAAGTTTTTAGCTGATTCACCCAGGCAGACCTTACCACGGTAGAAACAAATTTAGAATTTTGGAGGTGAACATTAAACTTTTGCTTAAAAGTCAAAGGCGAGGTTTCCCTCCCCATAATTTACTATTGTTAGACAAAATTATATGGTATTTAAAATTTAACAGTACGATTTAAAGTATGGTTACAAATACTGAGTTGAGGGGACTAGATTCACAGCTCACACATATATTGCCTGGGGACATCTTCCTAAAGCAGTGTTCTCAAACTCAACCTATTATTGGCCAAAGTTCCTTGGGGCAAGGTTTTCACACATCCCTGGGACAGTTGGTGAATCTCAATCACCTTTGAAGTGAGATGCCCAAAGTCAATAACCAGATGGAAGACGGTGGCCCTGTATTCAATTTTAGGTTTTATTTTTGTTTTAAAAAAAAGGTGTTAAAGTAGTTATAACCCTGAAAACTGACTGTGGATTATTTTTAAATTCTTGTTTGTTCTCATTTGGGTTTTCTAATGTCTATGCAATGTTTATATTGTGACAATCAGATAAAAATGTGTTAATTTAAAAATATATCCAGTGCTGAACCAGACCTTAACAAAGGCTTCCACCTGCCCACCAACACATGCAGAGATGCCCATGCAATTAACAGGAGAGATGGTATACATTCCTTGTTCAACTAGTACTTACTAAGACCCCACTATATGTCAGATACTGTGTTAAGTCCTGGATTGTTATGGTGCTTCCTTAACCCCTTGAGCCATCTCCTCTTTTTAAAACCCTCCATCCACAACTTTTCCTCATCAGAAGAGGAGCCACATGGATAATTATTACTTGGACCCAAACTTCAAATCCACAAAAGCCTGTACCAAAATATACAGGAAGACCTCAAAAGGAACCTAACCCTGAATCAAAATTGGGGGAAAGTAAAGTGAAACTGAGTACAGATCCATAACTGTTATATTCGTTTATTCTTTAAGGAAGAAGAAAAGAATGGAGAATTGTTTTTATTAAGTATCAACTTTCTGCCAGGCATTAAGCATTGTAACTTACAAAGTAAATATAATTTAAGCCTCATAATCACTGTAGAATATATTTCATTTCTTATTTTCCAAGTAAAGAAACTGGTCCCAGGCAGTTTAAGAAATTTGCCTAAATTACCCAGCTGATGGAAGCAGGCCTAGGATTATAATCTATTTGTTCTCATTTCAAAGGCAATGAATGTATCAACATCAAACAGCTACTAAAGCAGGAAGTAGCAGGGGCATGATCTGAAGTACCAAATACTAGGTAAGTACAATGATAATTTATTAGGTAAAATTTCTTCTTTAATATTTTTTCCTCCATGACTTATTTTACCAAGGCAACCAAACAAATAGGAAAAAAAAAAAAAAGGTAAATAGTATTGGTCTTTCTTTGCACATTGGTAGATAATGTCTTAGGAGTCTGAAGACAGACAAAATATCAATCAGAAAAGAAGCAGCAGTCAAAACTCCCAGCTAATTGACAAAAAAATAAGCCCATGAAAAACTGAGAATGTTCTAAGGTAAAATTGCATAAAATATTATTAACACCTCTTCTTTTAATTAATAATTCCTTCTGATAGTCACTGCAACTTAGAAACTGTGCTTTAGAAGACATTGAAAATAAAAGAAGAAAAAAAGCTATTTTCAATTAGATATCTGGGGGAGGCCAGGTTTTCTTAGTTTTCAATCAAAACATTATCAAAACAGATTGAACCTAGAAACAGATACGAAAATTCAAATGTCTTTTATTAAACTAGACACTAAGAAGATTTGCAAATGTACTAACAGATGTTAATATAAAATAATATTGTTATTTTTAATTAATTAAATAGTTCTTAAAATTTTCCAAGTTTATAGTATGATGAGTAACCTATGAAAATAAAAACAAAAACTTTCTTGTGATACTCAGTAATTATTAAGAGCAAAAAGGTGTGTTAAGACCAAAGTATTTAAGAACTGCCAGGAAGTTGGTTAATGCAATGATTTTTATCCAATTATGCAATGATTTTTATCCAATTCCATTCTTTCCAAAATATCACTCTTTTGGGACACTCACATTCTAGTTACATGGGCTTTTTAGTCTTAATTCTAAAAAATCTGCTGTTGTAAAAAAAAAAAAAATTCCAAGGGATATTTGACCCTCATGTTTATTAGAATTTTCCAAAAAAAGGAAGAGAGAAAGACTCAATCATTTGTGTTATTCAACACAGTAAAAACCAAGCTAGGAGGAATTTTTGAAACCTTTCCTAAGATTCTACTATGAGTCAAAAAAAAAATAACTAAAATTAAATTTTAATATTAGCTTCTTGAAAGATACAGTCTTCAACAAATTTCTAAGGTATGTCATATTTTATGGGAACATTTAGCCAAAATTTAACTGGTTCCTAGAATCTCCTCCCAAGTTCACTATGTCCCGAGAAAAGCTTCAGCTACCTCTATACCTCTTTAAGCATCACCGTAGGTAAACACTTTAGCTCTTTCAAAGGAGAGAGAAGACTTCATAAGAGGTCATATAGTGTTGCACATCCTAACTAGAATGCTTTCATTTGCTAGCTATGTGTTTGTAGACAAGACACTTAACTTGACTCAGTTTCCTCATTTATAGAATAGTAGTACTAATACCCAGATGAAGTGTTTAGAAGGAAGTAGTGTATAGAAATACTCAGTAAATCTCAGTTCTTAATATTTTAAGGTTCTTATTAAAATATAGCTAACATACAACATTATATTAGTTTCAGGTGTACACCATAGTTATTCGACACTTATATACTTGAATAAGTGATCACCATGATAAGGGCAGTAAGCATTTGACACCATACCATGTAATCACAATATTATTGACTGTATTCTCTATGCTGTACATTACATCCAGTGACTTGTTTTATATCTGAAAATCTGAACCTTTTATTCCCCTTCACCATTTCCCCCTTTTTAAAATTTTTTCCATTACAATTGACATTCAATATTATTTTATATTGATTTCAGATGTACAGCAAATGGAGTATGTGAGACAGAGAAAGACATGCAATGTGATTTTGCTTATATGTGGGATCTAAAGATCAAAATAAACAAATAAATCAGCTCTTATTTTAGGAATAAATTCAGGAAAACTCAACTTGCAAGAATGAACCCAGATTTGAATCATAGAAATGTGGAGATTATCTGTAAATACAAGTTTATTATTGGAATACTTACAAAGGCAGACAATGTGGTAGGGCCTACAGAAGATCTAGAAATTAACATATAATGAGAAGTTTGCCTGTATCTAATTTACAGTTGCAGAAGCATTTTAAAAATTCTGGGTGAAGGATGTCTTCATTTCTAGGTAAATTAATATTAATATTATTTCTATATTTTTTAGTCTCTGGACTACTTTTATATGTAATGAATTAAAAATAAACTTCATGAGTTAAAACAAAGTTAAAGTCAAATTACTATAAACCACAATTTTTAAGACTATCAATCTATACATTTTTTGTACATTTATCTATAGAAGATACATTTTCTCAGTTATAGTCAGCCTATATAAAATTAATACAAATTCATCATCTCAAAACATTGTACATTGTGATAATTATACATGTTTTCTATCTTGCTATGTTTTCACTGTTTCTCCTGCCAAATGACCTCAATTTGTTAACACTAAAAGAAAACAATTTAAAAAACCACCTTTTCTAGGCAGTATGCTTGCTAATATAGCTCATTAAAACGCACATTATGTATCATAAGAATGTGACATACTGCTATTAGAGATCACATTAATTTTAATAGATGAAAACAAAAAAGAACAAAGCAAATACAAATGTTACTATACAATACTTTTTATGTAACCAAACATTTCAGTACTATTATAGATAAAATTTGATATAATCTTGACCTTATCACATTTAGATTCTAATAGATCAGTGTTGCTTTCAGAAATGAACATAAACACTATCTTTTTGCTCTTGTACTAGTACCATATAAATAATAAGCCGGCTCTGGGGAAAATTTGTTATATTGCTTTCTCATCCTCCCTTCAGATGGGAATATTTAAGGCCTACATGTTGTGTTCTACCTCCTTCAATAGATGATTAATAATTTTTCAACACTAAAACAACGTCAGTTTATTTATGACTGCTGGTTTGGTTTGCAAAGTTTAAAATTATGGTGGTTAAAGTTATGGTTTATCTTTGTAATAAACCACCAATAGATTAAAAAGGAACATTCCTGGAAGCTGCTGAATATTTCTCCCTCCTAAAATGCAACAGAAACATGACTTGTGGAAGCACAACCCGTTCAGAATAACTACCCCCTAGAATACTGTATGTGCAATAGGGCATTTTCTATTTCTAATTTCATAAACAAGCCTTGAGCTAAACTCTGACCTATAGATGTCTAGAAAAGCAAAGTTCTTATTGTTGAAATCACTTTTCTTTTCATAAATATTCTATAGGACTCTGTGTACCTAAATGTGTTTTTTTAATTAATGTGGTATGTAATGCTATGTCAGCATCCTACACATTGTATTAAAACAATGTGAGATTATTAAAATGAATACATGTTAAAAGTTAAACATTATATTAAATCTAGGTTGCAGCATGTGTTCTGCTTGCCCAGGCTCTCTCTAGAATACCACTCTCCTCCAATTCTGAATCCATGGTTTTCTGGATGGTAAATCTCAAACCTGAATCCTGGAAAGGCACATGAGAATTTTAAATCTTAGTAACAGTACCACAACAGTTAATTCGGACTGAGCCAACCAGAACAAAGCCCAATCACAGGCTGGAATTAGGAAAATATCTAAAGTATCAGAATATACCACCCTGCCCAAGAATAAAGCTAACTGAGAAGCATGCACTGCTGACCACTGGAGGAAGAGAACTTGAATCTGGTACCATTATTTGAGGCCCTGGATCCATCACCCCCCAAATTTAGGTACCCTCTGAGCTTTTTAGGCAAACAAGAAAATAATTCTCTTTTTTTGTTTTAAGAGGCTTTGGGGTGGTTTCTACTGCTTACAAGGAAAACTATCCCAATTTACATAATCCATTACTCTAGCAATTTAAAGAAAAAATCTTTATATTCAATATGAGTGAGATTGTTGTAAATTGATTCCCTGCATACCCCAGAGGGTTGTAAATCATTTTAAAGGTGTGAAAAGCAATACAAATACAATGAACTACATATTTTCTTCATATGTCCTTGTATTTTGCTTAAAATACAACATGACAAGTTAATAATTGTTTTTTTCTTCTTTTATCTTTTTCTTCTATTTCTTTATTTAATTTTTGTTCTTACTTTTTATTTATTATTTTTGGTTTGACAGGTGAATAATTGTTAATTGTAGGATTATACAAGGGTTATCGGAAAGTATCCAGCATGTAATATGAAAAATGGAGGCATTTATGGCTGGATTTTTTCCAGACAGCCCTTGCATATGGCCTCAAAATATTAAATGCAACCTAAATCTTAACTATAGAACAATGGATTAGTATATGATAGGATATTAACGTTATATTATGCAAATCATAGAGATTATGCAGAAAGGAAATATTTATTATAGAACATTAAGTGAAAATAATCAAAATAATTATTGCACTTATTATAATAATTACACCAACGTAAAGTGATATTATATACATATATATGTATGTAAAATACAGGGTGCTGCAGAAGTAACGTACTTTTTTTATGAGCTAGTAATCTATACCAAATCTTTTATTACAAAATTACCAGCATGTAATTTTGTAACATAACAATATTTTAACTACTTTAAAAAGGGAATTACGTCTGCCAGACTCTATATGTTACACACTCACACACAAGGATGTCCGACTATTGATTTCATAAACTCATTCTGGAAAAAGTGCTACATGTCATTGCTGAATATCACTACTGTCACCTTCAAAGTACTCCCCTTGGGGACAAGCAATTCTCAACCCTGGTTGCATATTAGAAACCCCTGAAAGTGTAAAAAATGTTGATACCTCAGAAATTCTGATTTGATTGGTCCGGAGTAGAGCCCAGTCATTGGTATTTTGCTAAAGCTCCCTGGGTGACTTGAATGTGAAACCATTAACAAAAGCTTTAGAATAGAAAAAAAAAAAAAGAACAATAAGCCTTTCACAGTAAGTCAAAAATGTTTTCATTTTTATACATTCACTTATTTACAACTTGGCATATTCATATATTCATGAGTTGTTCTATGTGTTGGCATTTCTCATCCATGGTTAAAGGTCAAAACATTTTGGGTTTTGATCATTTCTCTGGTGGCTGAAACAAAATGGTAGCTTAATAATGCCCTGGAATAGAACAGAGGAGAAAAGGAGGATTTAGGGGCATCTTTTCAGGTGTAAATTAATTCAAGAAAACACCCAAACAATGTGAATGGTTCTTCTATTGCACTTGCAACTTAAACTGTTTTTAATAGGTGACTTGTAGGTATACATGGTTCCTTATTACCTCACTAGTGCCTCCATCTCACTCAGTCCCTTTCCTTGGACCCTCCTCCTCTAATGTTAGAGAAACCCAGAGTTCATGCCTCAGTTCTACACACACACACACACACACACACACACACACACACACACAAAATGTGTGGGTGATCTATGCAAAATATGGCTTGAACTATGGCTCTCCAGCCTGACCTCTTTCCTGAGCTTCCTATCCAACTGCCTCAACATTTCCATTTGAATATCTCATGAGTATCTTGATCTTACCCAAAACCATATTCTTAATTTTTGCACTTAGACTTGATCCTCTGCAGTGACCCCCATCTCACCTATCACCCAGCTCTCTGAACCAGCCCTGGAAACCAGCCCTGCAGTTGGACTATCTCTGAAACAAATGTCTTAGGTTCAGCTCACTTCCCATCAACTTCAATTTATTCCAACCCATCAAGATCTAATAGCCATCCTGCTTTCACTCTTGTCCCTCATTGTCTAAATTAGGTCAGATCATTACTTTCTGTAGCTCTTAACTCCCCATTGGGTTTCTATCACAATGAAAATAAAACCAAAGTCTTCCACCCTGCTGATCAGGCTCCACGTGATCGGTGTCTAGCTAACTCTCGGACTTCTCTCCAGGGCTCACGGAGCCCAGGTTCTCAAGTGCCCTCCTTTTGGCTCAGATACCAAACCTGTCCTAGCCGGAGGGCCTTTTCTCTTGCTGCTTCTTCTGCTAGAATTTCTCTAACCTCAGATCGTTGCAAGGCTCGACCCCTCATACTTCTCTCCAGAGTTTATTAAAATTCACCTCCTCAGAGAGGCCATCCCTGACAACCTATCCAAAGCCTTTAAATGACCTGAAAACCTATCTAAATGACTCCGCACCACACACATCACTCTCTTCCCTTTTAAGAAGCTTAATTTTAATTCATAGTATGTATCACTACCTGATATTATATATGTATCTACTACTGATTTTCTTCCCCATAATCTCCACAAAGGCAAGGATTTGGTATGTTTTATTCACTGCAGTATCCGCAGGCTTTCAAGTAGTACCTGAATGTCTGTGGAACTATTGAATGGATGAATCAATGAGGAAACAGTCAACAGTGTTTGTAGTAAATACAAACAGAAACATAATAATAGAAACACAAACATAAGCATATACTTTTTAAGTTCACAGCAAAATTGAGCAGAAGGTTCAGAGATTTCCCCTATGCCCCCTGCCTCCACACATGCACAACAACATCTGGCACCGAAGTGGTGCACTCACCACAAGCAAGGAACCCACACTGATCCACTGTTATCATCCAAAGTCAAAGTCCATATAAATATTTGTTTTATATTTAGGTACATGGTTTTTGTATTATAAATGAATTTTAGCATTTATTTTTAACATATTATGATACAAGAAATTTTATGTAACAAATAATTACAAAACACAAGAACAGACACAAGGTACAAGAAATTATATGTATAAGATTTTGTTATATATAAAAGACTATTATCAGATTCCAGGGTATTATTTTGCATACAGATATTGTTATTGATTTCTAGAGTTACACTTTTAACACATAAGCATGAATAAAAGCATTAAAAACATTTACATAGATACATAATTGGTATTGCCCATGTATAATATGTATCTTTATTTTTTCCTCACAAATCTGAATAAAAAACTGCCTATTATACGTGGCAAAATACGCTAATTTGCTAGGGCCACCTTAAGAAAGTACCACAAACCGAGTGGCTTAAACAACAGAAATTGATTTTCTCACAATTCTGGAGGCTGGAAGTCTGAGGTCAAGGTATGGGCAGTATTGGTATTTTCTGAGGCCTCTCTCCCTGGCTTTCTGATGGCCATCTGCTCTCTGTCTTCACATGATCTTCCTTTGTGTTACATGTCTGGTTCCTAATTTCCTCTTCTTATAAGGACACCAAATTACATTAAGGCCCACCTGATGACCTTGTTTTAACCTAATAACCTTTATAAAGACCTTACCTCCAAATACAGTAACATTCTGAGGTACTGGGTGTTAAGACTTCAATGTGTGAATTTTGGGGACACAATTCAACCACATCATTTATTTCTAACTACATTTTTATACAGTTGGCATAAATTATTGATACCTAAATATATGAAGTCTATTTTAAGTCATAGTCCAATAAATTAAAAGGTTTTGAGAAAACACAATTCTTGATACCTAAATCCATGTTCAAAAGAGGTCTTCCTCTAATTAAATGTATCAGAATCTCAAGTCATCGTTAACTATAATAATGAAAACTAATGTAGATAAATGAATCCTCTATATTTTTCTATGCCTCATAGAGGAAATTATGCTTTTAAAGAAGAGAGTTCATTTGCAAACTGTCAGTAAAGATATGGCCAAGTGCCAAAAACCAAAGTAATTATGGAGTTAAATTATTTTTTAAAAGCTAATTTAAAAAGCAGTGACTTAAATAGTAATAAAATTTAAAAATGTAATATATAAACTTGATGGTACTGAGGACACAAATTCAAATGAACAATTTAGGTAGTTTAATAAATATTTTAGTTTTTTTTTTAAATTAACATCCCTACTTTGCAAGCTCCTACATTAACATTTTTGTCTTGCTATTATCGGCCAATTTGCAGATGAATTGGCCCTTGTATCTAGGTCTATATCAATGTAGACCTAGAAAATAATAGAATCCAAGTAACCAATAAAACATTAAGAGTTATATTTTAGTCCTAGTTTCCAACCAGATTTATTATTTTAATATTTAACATAAGCAAAAATAATAAAAGGAAATATTTGGAGAAGAAAATTACTGAAAGTAGGTATTATAAACTTTAGGATAGGGTTTATCTGGGGTTAAATAAATTTATTGAGGAGCTATGCTCAAATAAGTTATTGAGTGGGAAATCATTTTAAAATAAAAGCAGGCTGCAGTACCACCTGCTTTCCTAATTTATCATTTGCCCTGTAGCATTAAAGAACAAAGCTCATCTGTTAGGTTTTTTCTTGCTTTTAGTGATTAATACAAGATATAGCTAAACCTGTTACCCTCTGCCACTACAAAAAAATTATTGCTGAAACTCTAAAATTTGTAAAGCACACGTGACTTTGATATGAAGCAAAGCTTCAAGAACTTTTGAATGAAAATTTTAAATGCCGTAGGAGTTACTGACATAGAGTTTAATCTCTTTGCAACTAATAGTCAAAGAGATGAATTCTCTGAAGTGCCAGGCCTGACTTATTCACCATAAAATGCCTTGTTTAATGTTTCTTTAATGAAATCAAATTGTTAAGATAATGAAAATAAAGAGAAAGGTCAAGTCACAGAGGATAAGCCACTTAACCTTATATCTTATTGCATATAACAGCACAGAGTAAAGAACCAATCTTCATAAATTGAATTTATTTCATATTCCTAATGCTTATGAATAAATCATCTTCTGTAATTAAATAATATGTGCTGCTTTTCTGAAAACCCTACTATCAGTTGTTAAGGTTGGCTTGTGTTTTCCAGATTGGCTATGTATCTGCTAAGGCACTCCCTATGGAGTTAAAGTGGTCTGCTATACCCTTCAGGGCTTGTCTGAGTATTTGTGAAACAATAGGAGAAGCTAATAAAGACTACAGAAGTAAAACAACTCCAGATAATGCTCTCAGTTCTCTAAATTAGGCTGGAATTGCGTTTCATTTCTCACAAAAGAAAGTCACAGGTAATGTCACTGTACTATGATAACCCCTCCCACACATTTCATTTTCCCCTTTTCCAGAAATCTAATTCAGAAGCTGGATCTGGAGGTCCAGGGACACATAACCTCTTGAGCGTGCAATAAAAAGCCCCATTTCTTTGACTTTCACTCCAGATATTTTTTTTTTCTATTTCTGTAATACAATTCTCTCCAAATATTTAAATTCTAAAACATATTTGAAAGGGAGGAATTCAGAGCTAAAGCTAATAATTCCTGTTCTCTTTTAGCAGCCTGCTAAAGCACATCTAAAAATTATTTTTATCCTTCCGGAGTTTTGCAGATTTTTCACCTAACAAATATATTTTAAAAATGGAGGCTTTTCATTTATTCAAGGTTCATTCTCTTATTTATTTCAAGCCAAATGGGGATGGATCACACTTATTTTTGGTAACTGAGAAAAATCAGAGGAAAAGGTAAGCATTTATTTCTCCATTTGAAACTTATTCCACTCCCCCTTGTTTTCTGCACAACAGGACCTGTCGAGGTAAAAAGCACCTCTCACTGTGGCCGCACATCTTGTAAGAGCAGCTCTCTGCTTCCTTTCTGCAGAAACGCTCAGGAGTGACCACGCACACACCGCACGCCCACTCCCACGCACAATGCCTAGGATGCTCACGCAAACACCATTCCTTTCTTTTTATTTTTCCTCTCAAGAGAGCTCATCAGAATGCAGGGAAATGAGAATAAAAACTGAGGATCCAGGGCTGTCCGGAAAGTATCCAGCCATAGATCTGAAAAATAGAGGCATTTAGGGCTGGGTTTTTTCCAGGCAGCCCTCATACTCAGCTTTGCAAAGAAAACAAAGTGATTATTTCTCAAATTTTTATTTTTTTAATTGTTAAATTTATTGAAGTAACATGGGTTAGTAAGTATTACCTAGGTTCCAGGTGTCCATTCCTTAAACTTCCATAATATAATTACTATTGGTAAAAAGTGATGTATGATACATGGATGTATGGCAACTCTTCAGTGGAGAATTGTAATTTAGATTTTTTAAAATAAGCATTTCCTGTGTACATTCAGTTTCAAAAACTACACCCCATTATTCCTGTTAAATATACCTATATTTTTTCAGACTTGTATTTTAAAGCTATTAAAAACAATTTTGCCACACAAGGACTAAGAAAATACATTCAGTTGTACTTCCCGGCATTTGAGACCACACTATTCATCTCATGGTCTTACTTCAGGTTATGTCAACCATTTGCACCACAATCTTTCAAAATGATCTGATGTTGCCAGCAATTATTTTGAATGGATTGTGGTCTTAATTTATATCTTATAAGCTACTTTCTGTTACTCTTTAAACCTAAAGCATAACTGACTGATACTGCAAAACAAGTCACAAAGCAGTGAAGCAACTTCAAACAAAGAGCCTAAATATGGCATCTTGCCTACGTGAACATGGGAGAAATGTTACTTATCTTCAGTGAGGATGGTCATACCAACTGACAGTCTACCAAACTAATGGGAGAATAAAGAATAAAAGCATATCAGATTAGTGTGTCAGATGGTGAGCAAACAAATGTAATTTGCTAAACAATGTTTATGAGATGGCACTCCCCTGCCTCTCCTTCATGGCCACATGAGGATAGGCGATTGTTTTATACAAGTGTGCAAAGCAAACATAGCTTCTGGGAAAATATTCTAGTCACACTTTTAACCCCATTATTAGAATAAGAATTCTGTGAGTGTGTGAACAAGTTTCTTGAAAAGATAATTAGAGAAATGCCCTTCCAGACAAGAGATTTTTTTTTTTCTGGCTTCAAAAACTGTAATAGAATTAAAATAAACTACTTGATTTATAAATAAATTAATTCATCATTTTTCAGCTATTACTCAAAAATGGTGTCAGGGTCTTACAACAGGCTTTTATCTCTTGGGGTAGTATGTGACAAGTTTAAATTTTAAGTTGAGATAGACAGAATAGAGGAGTTAACAGAAAAATGTTAAGTAGCTTCACTGAACATAATCTGTATGCTTCCTACTCCTTGTAACTCTGTGCTTAAACTGGGTTTCAAAAATGAACAAGACAAAGCACTTTATCCTTAGAGAGTACTGAAGAGGAAAATGTAGAGCAAACTACTGTGAAAAGGTTAGTTGTAATATAGCAGTTTCATTTGAAAAATTAAAATTTAAATAAATCTACTAATCAATTAATGATTAATTTATATGCTGAACATTTATTACTCTTCTAATAAAAGACTAGACAATAAAATCATATAGAAATGCTAGCAGCTATATTCAGGGCAGAGATTCAGACACAGCACTCATTGCTACCTCTAATAAACTACAGTAGTTAACTCTTACCCACGGGGAATACATTCCAAGACCCTCAGTGGATACTCAAAATTTTAGATAGTACAGAACCCTGTATATGCTATGTTTTTTTTCTATAATACACACCTATGATAGTTTAATTTATAAATTAGACACAGTAAGATATTAACAACTAATAATAAAATAGAACACTTATAACAATAGACTGTAGTAAAAGTTATATGAAGGTTCACCCTCAAAGTGTCTTGTACTGTACTCACCTTTTTACTTTAAGAAACCATTTTACAACTTCTCTTTGGCATATGCAAATTGCCAGCATCACTACTCTTGGATTTTGGGGCCATTATCCAATAAAATAAGGGTTACCTGAACACAAGCACTATTATAGCAACAGTCAATCTGAAGACCCAGGTGGGTACTAATTGACTAGCAGACAGGGAGCGTCTACAGCTGGAGATGCTAGACAAAAGGATGATTCATGGTCTGGCAAAACAAGGGGGCTGGAGAGTGCAAGAGATTTCATCATGCTAATCAGAACTGTACACAATTTAACACATGAATTGTTTATTTTTGCAATTTTTCATTTAATATTCTTGAACCAAGTTTGATTGTGGGCAACTGAAACTTTGGAAAGCAAAACCATGGATAAGGGGGCACTACTGTAGAGACACTGGATTGGAATTTTTAAAACAATTATTATACTGGTCATGTAATAAAATTTTTTTAAGAGATTAAATACCCTCACTAGCAGAACAAGACAACAAAGAGAAAATCAAAAGTACAATAATCACAGTATACCAATTATCTGATATTAGAATGTAACATAACATGTTTTTCTGCAACAATAACATGAGTTACAGTTGTATTCTTTGTAGACAAATATTTAAAATTAGTTGGCATTTCAGGAGCAGCATTATGGAAGGCACATGAGGAAAAGAACATGATCTCAAAGACAGAGAGCAGACACATTAGAAAACCAGCTCAGTGTCTTTCCATTTAACTTCTCAGGGTTTGTAAAAGAAAACATGCTATCTACATGTAAAATTATTCTTGGGTTTGTACAAGGTTATATATAAAGTACCTGGCACATAGTTGGTGCTAAATAAACCAGTGCAATTGATCATTGCAGTTGATAGACAAAGGTGTCTGTGAGTCAGAAATCCACCAGAAGACTAGCTAGCCATTTGAAAGGGCAGTTCAGGGGGCCACTCAGAATTTTAATGACACATAAAGTAACTTTTCAACTAATACAAAACAGAATTATATAGGTGAGGACGAATAAACACAGCTTCATAGAAGTTATTTAAATAAATAAATATATATACCTATACTGTTAAGAGAGATTTAATTCAATCAAAACATTTAAGTAACTAGACTCTTAATATTGGGACAATCAAAATCTTTTATAATGTACCCTCAAATTAAATACAAAATTATTTTTTATTTAGTATTCTATCAAAAAGCAAACAATTTTTCCATGGGAATATAATGAACTGTGTATTTGTCAGACCATAAAAGATTAGACTTTAAATTATTAATAAAATCACCATGGCTCTACTGGATTAAATTGTGTTTTTAGTAATGATCAAAATCTTAATTTGTAGCTTTGAAAGAACTATAAAATTTCATTGATGCTTATTATCTTTATATATTTCACCACACAGATATAAACAGTATAACCTAAATAACTTATTCTTATCTGTAAGGCTTTACAGTTTAATTACATTATTTTATTTACATTATAATATAAAATTATATGTTAATATATAATTAAATTATACATGATTATGGCTTACAATTTAATTATAAATTGGATGCAGAATTTGCCATTCTTTCACTGGCACTCCAAATATCCTGAGTTTCTATTAAAAAGTGTCTTGAATAGTTCAACTGGCATATTTAGTTGCTATCCAGATTCCCAAACCATAATATTTTAAAATTAAATTTAGCACTAGGTGGTGAACTTATTATACAACAAATTGACAATGCACTGTAGAATTGTACACCTGGAATCTATGTAATTCTTGCTAACAAATATCACCCCAATAAGTTTAACAATAATAATAATAATAAAAACCAAAACAACTGGCTTCCAGCAGGTAAAACACACCATATACCAATTTCTCAGAGAGTCTGGAAAGATGCAACCAGAAAAAAATAAATTAAAATTAGTCTGAAAATCACTCACTAATATTCATAAAATGGAACCTGCTTTTGAGTGACACCAAACCTCTAAGTGCTGACATTCATTTCTAAATGAGAACTTAAGAATTCAAATAGCATAGTCAAAATGAATCATTAGAAATTAGACACATTTCAAACTTCTTAATTTAAAAAAGATGCCAAGTTTTCAATTGTAGTATCTTGTTTCCATTAGTGGAAAAGAAAAAATCCCTTCTAAGTTGAAATTCTTTACCTTGAAAAACAATTGTTACACTTCTTTTGTGATCTCTTGTCCTACAATGAAAATCTTGAACTCTAGAGACATTATTTTATCTTGAGAAGTTGTCTGTATGTGAGTCAAAAAAGACAGGGAAAGGAACAAGCTGCCCAGTTATAAAACTCATTTGTGTGTTGCATTGTACCCTCCCCAGATGCTCGATGAGGTCCACGGCCAGCAGCATTGACATCATTATGGACCTTGTCAGAATCTCAGATGTACTCAGTTAGAACCTGCCTTTTAGTAAGATCCAAGGGGCATTTATTATATGTACATATTCAAGTTCAAGTATAGATGGTAAAACAATCTGGTACATCTGATATTAGAAACATCTGATTCTTAGATCTTACCAATAATGAAATTACATTAATTCAGTGGTGATGGAGTTATTCTATATACTTAAAAGTTAGGCAATTGGAGTTGAAAGTCACTTCAAAATTCTAATTTCCCCTAAACCTCTACCCATAGGAGCAGTAGGTAGGAGGAAAAAAAAACCTATGAGAGACCTGTTTCATTCTTAGTTTAACCTATCTCTTCTCTCTTATATCACCATCACATTTTCTTTTTAGAGCCCAAGAAGCTAATTTTAGCAAACTAAGTCAGTTGCATTAGGAAACAGCTTTCTACCAAAATGAGAATATTGAAGGAATTAAACTCTTGATTAAGAAAGAAATCACACAATTATCTGGATTTCTTTCGTGGGAAAAGAAACAACTTTGTGCTATTTTTAACAACAGAATACCGGTACACTAAATAAACTTTTTCATGTAAATGAAAGCATGCTATATTTAGTGGCAAAATAAACCAGTTGTTCTTAGGATGAAATAGCAATAAATGGCCATGCAAATTACTCAAGAAAGTGTTATTAAGGTTTTGTCTCCTAATAAAGATTGGATGATTACTTGAAATTCTAGAGAAATCAGAAATAATTCAAACTGAGTTCCAGAGGAAGTAGGAAAGAAGGCTCATCATGCCCTACCCAAGAGGACCTGAATAGCTGTTCTTTATTTGGGTGACTGAATGATGACTGTGTTAGTGGAAGTGCCTAAGATGTAACTGCACTGAAGTCAGAACATTTTTCTACCCTATTGACAAAAATGGGAGAAAAGAGAGGTTAACTATAGGAACGAAGAGAGACCTGGAGACAAAAATATTTCTCCTATTCTTTATGTGATAACATAGATTGAGTGGCGTGAAATTAGTCTATGTGTAAAATAATTGCCTAAAACATGCTATTATCCTTTGATAGGCCATTGATCACAATGGGATTAAGTACATTATCAGTCTAGTGTTCACAAGAATCCATCCACTGAGCCTAAGGTACAGTCTACTATGCGTTTTTCTCATTTTTAGTCCTTCTTTATTACTAACCTTCAGGTAATCAAGATAGTTTCCTTATAAAACTTGATTTTAAATGAAGGCAATTTAAAAAAGTTTTTGAAGTTTTCAGAGGAAGTCATAATACAATTCAGAATGCATTATTCTTATTCATGCCCAATTTTTCCACACCATCACTTAAAATGTAATTATATGATCTGTGCTAAGGGGTCTGAGTTTTTCATGTGCTCATTCAAGAATGCAGAGCAGATTAATTAAAGCAGATTAATTAAATTTGGGGGAAATACATCTTTATCACTACTTAAAAGGAGATTAATATATTTTCTCTAATTTACAGAATTAGAGAACTTAATTGTGGATTCATGGATACAGCACACACTTCTGAAATAGAAGTGAATTACCAGCAGTCAGAATTCAAAGCACATTGTCTCCATTAATTGTCTCCCAGTACATATTTAATTCTTCAATGAACCCCCAAAATTTTTGTTAACTCCATAGTCTTCTAACAGAAAGATAGCACAGAGAATAGTGTTTCTGTAATAGAAGATCTTAGTCCTGAAAAATCCCCTGTTCTCAGGATGATATCAAGTTTTAGAATCACCTTTTAAAAATGATATTGTGATTCAAATGTTACTTTTGATCCCCATACACAAAATAGAAGACTTGCTGTTTCAAAATTGGGGTTGTAGATGTCAAAAACATGGGAGATTTTAGAATAAGAAATGAAGATACAAAACACACAAGTGCCAGATGAAATTTCATCAAGTTATCGATTCTTTCCTCCTGTAGTTGCTGTATTTGTTCTTAGAATCACTGTGCAGTCAAGCAGGCATTCTCTTTACAGGGCTCCCCAAAGGCAGTCCACCGTGGAGGTTAGATTGAATTGGGAGTTGACAATCTGGTTTTATTTCTACCTTAGCCATTAGTTAACTTTGTTGGGCATGTCACATTTCTGGGCATTAGAATTATCATCTTCAACTTGAAATTACTGACTATATCAGTGGGTCTCAAGTGGTAGACAAGCAGCAACATTATCACCCTGGAATTTGGTAGAAATGCTGCTTCCCAGGCCCCACCCTGTACTTACCAAATTGGAAACTCTGGGGGTGGGCTTCGCAGTATGTATTTTAACACGCCAGCCAGATGATTCTGCTGTCCTCTTAAGGTGGATTATGTGATCGCTTGCTTCTTCTAGCTGTGAGGTAATTAGCAAGCAGAACCACCTAGTATTTAAGTCAAGGACTTAATGAGTTAAGTCAAGGATTATGTCCTACTGAGCCCCAGCACCTAGAATGCTTCATTAAATGAAGTAATGATTGTGGATATCATCTCCTAGTAATCTCTCCTTCCCCCAAACTCCAAGTACACTTTATCTATGACTGTTTTATGGCAAAAGCCACCCTTCTATTATTGTCACCCTGTTATTATTGTCATATGTGTCATATTCTTGTATATGGCACCATTCATAACAGGTTTTCCCTCCTGTATACCAGAGAACAATGGTTCTCAGACTTCACCATGGAGAAAATCATTTGGAGTGTGCACTGAAACACAACTGGCTGAGCCCCACTCTGAAGAGTTTCTGATAGAGTTGGTCTGAGGATCCGCATTGTTTGAAAAGTGCTCCTCATACTGCTGGGCTGGGGACTCCATTCCAGGAACCACGGCCATAGAGCCAACCCCATTGGGCACATGGGATCGTGGAGCTAACAGAAAGCTTATTCTGTTTGCTGAGAATAAGGAATTAAGTTAGAAAGTTTATAACTTTTAAAAAATTCTAACAGAGTCTGAAACAAGGAGGGAATAGATACATTTATATGTTTATAATATGTATATTTATATGCAACCTATTTTACTCAACAAAAACATTTACTATGAATCGTCTTTGATAGGCACATTATAATTTATCCTTTTCATTATTCTTTTTCTAAATGGTATATCTCTTCTCACAAAGAAACTTCTTAAAAATCTTAAGGGTAAAAAAGTTAAATGATTTTTAAAATATTACAGTATGAAAATTCAATTTATCTTGTCTAGTTTACATTTTTCTAGGTTCTCAAACTTTCACAGGTTTCTTAAAAAGCTGAAATTCTTGCTTAGAAAGCAGTTCTAATTCAGTCCTGTTTATTCAAATGTACTCTTAAGTTTGGATAGACTTGAGTTTCAGCAAATAAACTGGGAAGACACAGAGGTAAGAAGTCATAAACAATCTAGACAAACATGACCGGGGTAAACACTCCTAAGTTTATGACTAAGTTTAATGAGAGTCTGCCATTCAGAAAAATAGAATGCCAGGTGTTCAAATTAAACAGATAAAATCACTTAAAAAACAAGTGTGTAACATAACAAAAATCCAGGATATATTACAAATTTGAATTGCTACCTAGTGATTTTTCGCATTACAAAATAATTGATCTGTTTTCAAATAACTCAGAGATGCATCCATTACATAGTAAGTTTCTTAATTGTACCTTGAATGTGATTTAATTCTTACACAGTTTTTTCCAGATCACATCCACTGCATATGCAAAGCATACCTGTATTTGGAAAACCAGGGCACAGGTTTATAACACAATATACTAATTTCCCCAAAGTTCTAGAACTCTGTTAATTTTGCTTCTAATAACTGCAGAAAATTTAAGTTCCATTAACACCACACTAGCATTGCCATTGCAAGCTATAAATTTTTAAGATGATGAATAAAAGAAGAGGTCACATGTTTCATTCTGTAATATTTGTCTGCAGTTGATGCCGACTTTGAAACATTCCAATTTTTCCGGTATTTGCAACTTATTTTTAGTGTTGCAGGCAAACTTACTTCCTTTTCCCTTGTGACTAATTCTTCATTTATTCATTCAACTATTACTGAGCGTCGATTCATGACAGGTTCTCATTAGGCACTGGGAATAAAAAGATAGGTCCTTGTCCTTACAGACATACCTTCTAGTGGAGAAAATCAGTAATAAAATTCAGTGAATAAACATACTGAATATATTGAAGGTACAGATGGTATCTTTTCTTGGTACAGTACTTGTTTGGTACTCATTATTTAATTAACCACATGAATGCATGCTTCATGGTTTGCAGATGGCTATGTCCTTAAAATAATGACAACTAGCTCAATATATATTTGAACTCATCATCTTATAATATTCTAGTCAAATACATTAACACATTTTCTGATACTTACTTTATGAGACTCTAATTCAAGATCTATAATGTCAGTTTGGAAGCTTCATCCATATATACTATATACCTTGTGAACTGAAATGCTCACTTTAATGTTTTGTTCTGATTCAAAACATAGTAAAATATTATGGCTGAAATCCTAAGTAAATGCTTTTTTCTATCACTTAGCAATCCTGTTCTCAATCTGCAGATTCTATAAATGCAGCATCATTCCCCACCTTCCTCCACTTTCTATTCCTGGAAACCACACACTTAATCTAAGGAAAGAGGAAAGTTAATTAGAGTTACATTGCATATATTAACCATGGCACGAAGCAGAGAGTTATGTAAGAGAGTAAATTATGGTTGCTATGGGAACCATAATTTAGTATTTTGAGCAAAAGCTTTAACTCCATTCAGGTCAACTATATTTTACAGAATAATGCCAAGAGAAAAATACTCTGAAAGTTTAATTTTTTTAAATAACAAATTTACAGAGATTTCATTTATGCCCTAAAATGCACATAAAGAACAGCTAAGAAAATACCTGTTTGATAAACTTGAGGAAGAGGAGGAAATTTCCGTGGCACTGATACTGACAGCTATCCTAAAACTAACTCACTTTCTCTAGCATGTTTATTATTTGATTATTTTTTTATCAAAATGTTCTACTGATTAATAAAACCAGACTCTACACAAAGTTCGTATTCTGATACTAATAATGTAAAAATCAGGTTCTAGTAATCCACTTAAGTCCAAACTCCAGTTGGAATTCATTCTAGACAACAAAATCTGTTTATATCCTCTGACAAAGGACTGTTTTCAATAGTCAAAGTGGGCCAGTCACTTTGAAAATCATTTTGAAGATAACTTTGAAGGAAAAAAAAGATCATTTAGATGGTCAAAAAATTTTAATGTGAAAATTGGCAATTTTCACTGTATGGCACTGTATTATCATACCAATAATTTTTATCATATAATTTTAAAAATCTGCATGATAAAATGATTAAACAAAAATACTTTCTAGGAGGTCAGCTTTTTGTTTATTTCTGGTGTGTTATCCACTCAAATTATCCAAAATGGTTAAGACCAAAATAGCACTATAGTTACACTGTGCATGCATTGTTGATGCTTCCCTACAGGCTCATACAAGTCAATGAAATTACTAGCAAGTAAGAGGGTAAATGTTTTGCCTAAATCACCAACACCAAGATAAATCCAAACAACTACTTGTATGACTTTTGGGTGCATCACACACACACTTTTTTACTCTTCATAAAGTGCTACTCTTCTGAGGAAAAAGTTAAAAAGGAAAATTGTTAGTAATTGGACTACAAAATATAAACTACAGAGAGTTCATGATAGTACTTTTAAAAAATCACTTTTTTCAAATACTAGTCAAATGGTCATTAATCAAAGGGTGAATTTTACTTTCACTGAAAAGGCTGCACTGAAAATCATTCCTGAGCTATAAAAGGTGAATGCAAATAATGACATGGTAAAACATCCTACACAATTTATTGGTTTATATTTATGAATACATATATATTTTCTTGGGCACTGGCTACAGTAATTCATAACTGAATATTTTCCTCATTATAGACTTTTTAATTAGAAAGAAAACATTCTTCAAAGTCAATGAAACCTAGAGATAAGAAAAAAATGTTGCAAAACAGCACAGATAATAAAGAGGAAAATGGGGTACAAGAAAAAAACAGAAAATTTAGATATATCAAATCTGTTTTCTCCATCTTAATTGTGATCACATTACCACTTAAATCTGATTTTTCCATTTTTAATTTAACACAAAGATACTACAAAGAAGAAAAAATTTCTATCAACACCATCCATTGAAATACAAGTTGGTTCTTTCATTTGAGAAGCAAGTTTCAGCTATCCAAATCTCTCATCCACTTCACCACATAGCACCTTTTTATTGTAAAGAATCATTTCATTTCCTGCCTACCTTTCTTCTAGAGACCTTTTCAGCTGGTTAGACCCTTGGGATGGGCTTGGAGACTGTTCTTGCTCAGTACAGAACTATTCCATCTCCTACTTGCTAAGAATGCCAGATTTTCCAAGTGCCACCCCATCAATGTAGAATTTAACTGTGCCACTAAGTAGGGTGTCTGGTTCCTTAACATTTTTAGGGCTATAAAGGCACCGATTTTAAAATATCTATTTCAGTTAAAACTTAACTGACCACAAACCAACCATGTCTGGTTCAGAGTAAATTAAAGAGCTATGGCCATTAAGTGGATTCCATGCTAATACACTTGCTACAGGCTCCTTAATGGATACGTCACGGGTTGGCTGGAGACTTCCGGATTGCAGCGGCACCTGATCACAGGGTGGTGACCACCACCTCCCGACAGCCTGGCTGAGGGGTTGGCGCACAGGTAGGTGTGTGCGGTCAAGCAGCAGGGTCTGCCCTAGACACTCTCAATCATCTGTTCTGAAAATATCCAAGAAAAAGGAAGGAAATGAGAAAGGGAGGGAGGGAGGGAGGGACGGTAAAAGTGAAGAATGCAGGGAGGGAGGGAAGGAGGGAGGGAGGGAGAGACGCAATTGTAAAAGTGAAAATAAAGAGGATGGGAGGCTTAAAACACATCTGTTCTACCCCAAAGTGAGGAGTCCCGGTGTGAAACAGGGCCCTGGACTACCTGGAGAGAGATTGTGAGGTGAAGTGGGAGAAGCGTACACTTCCGGATGTCTCCCCGGGAGCCTTAAGGGGCCCAAACACAAGGACCTCGCTGACCTCCCTTCCGGGATTTCTCCGGGGACTTCGTCCTCAGCCTGCCCTGAGGTTCTCTCCAAGTACATCAGCTCAACCAGAACCTCTTTTTGCATCACATTCCTTCTCCTTCCAGGTAACCAAAATCCTCAATAAATCTCCATCCCTGAATAATGTGTTTTCTCTTAGGTGTGAATTTAAGGAGCTAATCTAAGTGATACTGACCGCAAGCCCACTAGAGAACACTGGTATTTTAAAAGAGAAGCAAGCATTTGCTGCAATGCTCTGGAGTGAGGAAGGCCTGCAGTGCTCCTACTTTACTCGGGTTCATCTCTTCTCTCCTCTGGTTTGTGCCTCCTTCATCTATCATGGTCGAGTTCACAGTAGCGGTTCTCAACCAGGGGTTATTATGCCCCACCACACGTGACTATTTGATAATGTCTGCAGACATTTTTGATGATCAGGACCAGGATTGGCAGGCTGCTACTGACATCTACTAAGTTGAGGCCAGGAATGCTACCAAACCTCCTACAACACACAGGACAGCCTTCCACGCAAAAAAAGAATTATCAGGCCCCAAATGTTCATAGTGATAAGGCTGAGAAAAACCCTGAGTTAGAGTCAAATTTACCGGAATAGCATTATGACCCCATCCCACAGCTTCTTCACCTTTGGCCAGCTGCAGCCCTAAGGCTCAGGAGATCCTGAGTCACAATGAATCACAAATTCCAACACAAGGACATCCTCTAGTATTGCAGGACTCCAGGCGTGGGATGTGGGCTGAGGGAACAATCCTACCCAGCCTGCAGTTGATTCCCTTCCCAGCTCCATCATAGTCTCCTGCCTTAGCAATAAGAGTGCTAGGACCACCAGCCAAACAGAATCAAAATGATTAAGGAACGTTACTTCATCACCCTTAATGCTATTCATGCTTCCCCAATGACAGAATAAAAGCTGATTTGCACAGAAATGCAGGAAAATGGTTTTGCTCTTTGCATTAGGTTTTTGTTGTTGCCCCTGCCTTTCAATGTGTAAGATTTTCTGAAAAAAGAAAATGCATTTGGGTTATTTATCATATTTTGACCTCAGTACAAGATTAGTGAGGAAGAAGAGGCCTGGAACTATTTTTTGACAGGTCTAAGTATATTGAAGGAAATATTCATATGACTCAATTTTTTAAAAATTTCCTTTATCAGTTTTAAAAACGAAATGCAAAGGCTATGCCCAAATTCACAGATTATCTCTGGTCAGTGGGCAATCTCATCTAACTAGCTTTATCTGTTTCAGTATGTATCTTAAACAACATTAAAAATACTTCTTTTTAGATTATTAATGGAAAACACACATATATAGCCATTAGTTAAGCAGCTTTTAGATTTTTTATCAATTAATATGGATTACATTTGTGACAGAGAAAAACTTGGGCATAAATCAGATGTGAATGAATGAAATGATACACAGAAAGAAAAGTTAACAGGTAGTATGACAAAGTAAAGCTAAAGTAACCACGCAGAGTAAAAAACTCCAAACTCAAGCCTTTTTCTACTACATGATGAATGATGTTGAAATAAAATTTAGTAATATACTGGTAATTCTCTTACTTAAAATGTACAATTCAAAACTATCTAGAATATATTTTAAAATATTTTATATTGAAATATGTTCTTATAGAATTATGCTAGTGTATGATTAGATATCTATAGAGGCTCTTGACTGAGCTACAATATAATGTTAGCCTTTAATATTTTAAAATATTAAATATATATAATATTAAATAACATTCAAATATCGAGTTCATGACTAAAACCAGATTTCAAAAACTTTTTATAAATTCAGATAATAGATATAAAATATTAGGACCTTTAGAAAGCTATAAAACTGTAATAAAGTTGTATCTCATAAATGGTTGTACAGTAAACAGATTTTTAAAAAAAATAAACAATGAAGTACTTTCAGATGAATTCTGTAATTCCATAACTTCAGACATTTAAAAAGTGTGCTGTTAAATTCATGAGACAGACCAGACAAAACAGTCACTAGAAATTCTTTTGCAAACCGAGGGGGATCAGTAATGACAACTCCCTTCAATTCATCTGGTTTTAGAATAGTAACTATTACTGTTACCTCTTACAGCCTGTCAGCCTGGTTTCTTTCTCTGAGCTGGTTGCCTTCTTCCAACCAATAAGCACTACAGGTGTGAGAATAAGCGGTTTTGGATAAAATCACTACGCACAAGCTTAGCAAACTGAAAACGTTAGCTTACTTCTTTGGCACACTCATTTTTAGAGGATTATCTTTTACAAAAGAAATACCCGACCCTGAATCTTCTTTCCATGAAGAACCTCAAAAGACTGTATGTCAACAATAACTTCTTTAAGAATGTAATTTAAATCATCCTTTCCTCTTTTTTTGTTAAAAAAGACAGTGAACAAATTTCTTGTCTTTTTCTCCATTTTCCCTTTTTCCATTTCACATGAAAATATGAAAGCAAACTGATTTCCTATTTCTGAATGTTCAGTTTTAGCTCATCTCAAAAAAGAAGTTGGAAATGCACAAAATTACAGAGTTCCACATGCAACAAAACAACTATTAGTTACCCAAATCTCAGAGTCCATTCTCATTTGCCAGGTCCACATATGTTTCAAAGTCAAATCCCAAGTTTCAACAAATGTCCCCATGCTATTGCCCATCGGAAAGATCCACAGGGTTATACTGGATGGCACCTGTAGCTGTCTTTTCCACATACTCCCATTATTCAATATATACCATTCTCACCACTTATGGTGATTAAAGCACAAAGTTGTTGCTCTTTTGCCGGGTTTCCTCCGGTTTAAGCATTAGTCCTTCTACCACAGTTAATAGTATATGCTCAATAAATGCTTGTTGAACAACGAGTGAATTAATTTCAGCTATGTTTGCCAATTTCCACTGCAACCATACCCTCACAAGCAAGGCACAATCTCAGCCCCTTTTTGTGGCACCTGTGTTTTCAAAGCATCAGTGATCTCTTTTCCTACTTTTAAAAAAATATTTTTTGCTACATTTGTACAATTACCCCAGATAAACCAATCACACATTTTCAAATCTCTGATAAACTTAGCCACATAAAATTTTGCCAGATAATTCATTTTAAAAATAGCAAGTTTAGTTAATTGGACAAAAAAAGGCACGTACTTTCTACTCTCCTAAGAAAAGCATTCCCTCAGTGATGTCTGTTTAATACCAAAAGAATACAAATATCTGCCCCCTCCAATTTACAAAACAGATCCACACTTACAGTTCCAAAAGATAAAGATGCATAAAAAAACAAGATGCACGACGACATTGGTATGCATTGTCCTGGAATGGGTAACTGTAGAATGACGTGACACTGAGTTGACTAATTCCTGGAAAGACTGCCTAACAAATGGAATATATATATTTACATACACACATATAGATGCACACTTGTTTATCAGGACCTGAAGATTTAAATTCTCAAATATAATTTTTTAAAGAGTCCTTAGTAGGAAGTGTGAAGAGTTTAAATTCTTGCCTTTTAATCTCAAAAAAAAAAAAAAAAAAAAAAAAGGATACATACTTGGAAGTGTTCCCTTTTATCAGATTTTTTTTCAAAAAAATGTGTGGGGGAGGAAATATTGGTTCTGATTATATAGGCCATGCCCCTATTCTAATCATTTTCTCATTTTAGTCAAGTTCTGAGTTAACACTAAAAACCACGGCCAAACTCTTCACATACTAAGGTAAAAACACGGTCACTCTACCTGCAAAGTGTTTATCTCATTTCACAGTCAATGGTTTAACAGCCTTAGTGTCAACAATATATGGCCTCTTCAGCTATAGAGTTTTCAATCAGGATATGCTATGACTCTTGTGGGAAGCAACATTCTAAAATATGTGACTTGGAAATTAAGTCCATGTCCCTAAATATCTAGATGGCTCTCCGTATAGTACTCATTTGGAGTTTGGAATAGATCATTGGCTTTCAAAGTGTGGTCCCCTAGAACAGCAATATCACCATTACCAGGACACTTGTTAGAAATGAAAACAGTGAGATCATACGCAGACATACCGAATAAGAAACTAGGCAGTGGTTCTTGGGGCAGCGGACCTGTGGGTCGCGACCTCTTTGGGGGTCGAACGACCCTTTCACAGGGATCGCCTGAGACTTTCGGAAAACACAGATATTTACATGACGATTCATAACAGTAGCAAAATTACAGTTATGAAGTAGCAACGAAAATAATTTTATGGGGGTCACCACAACATGAGGAACTGTATTAAAGAGTCGCGGCATTACGAAGGTTGAGAACCATTGAACTAGAGGAAGGGCCCAGCAATACCTCTTTGATTCTGCTATGTGGTCTTGTTTGAGAACCTGTGGGCTAGATGATGCCTGAAGCCTTCTGAAACCATCAAAATCCTGCAGTTATTAGATCAAATATATCTTCCAGAACTAGCACCATGTACAAATAGATGCATTCAATTATCCTAGTAGTCTGAATAAAATATCATAATCAAGGATACTACATCCTATTAGTAGTATTTAAAAATTTACTACATTTCACAAAGACAAAATTTCAATTAGCAAGTTCTTCCCATTAAGTAGACGCTATGACAAATGTTTGATAGCATTTTAACAATGGTGATCTCCAAATTAAATCTTTGTTCCCTTCATATGCCAGCCATTATGAAAATACATGCTTTTATGACAGGGTGTGTATTTTGCAACTATTTCTCAAGACAGCTGCTACATATAGTGTTCTATTACTTTCCCATCCCACCAACAAGAAATATAATGAATATAACGCAAAAGAAGGTGCAATAACATGCTGGTGAAAACATTTATAAAACTATCTGAACAGTTCAAACATATGAGGCATTTTAGGAACCCCCCTTCCCCTTAAAAAAAAAAAACAAAACGCTAACTAATCAGGAAACATAAAGCCTCATACATTTACAGAATTCTAACCTCAAACAGATCTTTTCCTAAAATGTGATTTAATGAAGTCTATTTCAACAGTTAACACGGAAATTGTTGTACCTGAGAATCATAACTCTCAAACACAAAAATGTTAGGCTGAAGATACCTTCAACTTTTCTGAGGCTATTACAAAAGGAAGACCAAAATAATCCTTTGAAATGACATGAAGCCTGGTTCACTGTCAGGGACCAAAATGATAAGCTGTTAAAAAAACAGCAGGAGTCAACTTTAGAAGTTAACTTTTGCTCCCCAAGATAAAGGTTCCTTTCCCACCCAGTCTCTGTTTTGACAGGTGACTGCCTTGTAGCAAACTCCTCCCTCTCTCCCTCCCTTTAACACTCAAGTCAACCCAACGTTTTCATCTGAACAAATGCTCTTATCTCTTTAGACCATAATACTAGAAGAGGTTCTCAACCATCCAGATAAACTGACAGAGTTTCATAAACAGTGTCCTCCATTTGTCTCAACGTTGTCAAGAAAATAATGGAGAAGGCTACAAAACTCAGAACTGCTATTTTCCTGCTCCAGGAACACACACAGAACTGCTTTCATTGAGAATCCAAATGCATTTATTTTACAGTACTCGGTAAAACCATAATAAAGTCTTCTGCCCTGCCATCCCAGGCCTATAAAGAATTTAGTCATGCAAGTGACTAAATCCTGTGCGGAGATGATTAATACACCCAGCAACCCATTTCATTTCCAATTTTCCATTTTCAAGTATTCCCTGTCAGGAGTTTATACATTTCTTAAGTTAGTTAAGATACTTGGCACCATTTTAAGTCAAAAGGCTTCCAAAAAACAAAACAATACAAAACCATTAAGAAACAGTCAACAGATGCCTTTTTAAAAAGAATCCTTCATAATACTTGATATGTGTTCAGAATTTTCAACACTTTAGATCTATTGAAGCAACTAAATTTGGTCAAATGTGAGAAGGAATCTTTGCAAAGGCATAAATTTGAGTAGTTTCTCTTAATTTCTACATTTACAGTATATATAGATATGTGTGTGTATATATCTATAGATATATATATAGATATACACACACACACACACACATACATAGCCTTGCAATTGAGTTTAATACTAAACTTAAGTGAGATCAAGAATGAAAAAAAAAATGGCCATAGGACCATCACAGGCAAAATTCTCTATTCCTCTTCCACCCTGGAATACTGGCATGTCACCTGGGCAAAGGACACATTTTAAGGCAAGATATGTTAATACAGCTTTAAGGAAACCTGTGGCCTGTAATTTCTTTTGGCTTCAACAGAATAAATCCCTTTTTCAAAAGACCTTTGGGAAGACTTCATCTGTACTCACAGACTTAAGGTATGTCAAGTGCTCCTGATATGTAGCCATAAACGTTCTTTTCTTCTACTTAGGTTGTATTAGTAAAGTGGCCCTTGAGAAAAATAAAACAGAAAATAAAAAGCTCACACTGCCTCCTACTGTTAGAAAGAAAATTTTAGGAGGTCAAAATGGTCCACAAACTGTAATGAGAGCCAGAGGTTTTTTCTTAGTTTTTTTTTCCCCTCTTCCCTTTAAATCTAATGATCCATTTCTAAATCAAAACCTCAAAAGGGTTGAGATACTGTTTTACAACCCATGCAAATGCACTGCAGAAAAACTACTAGGTATGACTTCAGACTGGAAGTCATCTTCCCCAAACATCCTTTTGACTTGATATGTGACCTAATTTAAACAAAACAAAACAAATTACAAGTACCACCCTGCCTGGTCAGGCAGATGGTTACTTTCCCAGATCTAAGGCAGTATTAGCACTTGGTTTCTTCCTTCCTTCCTACTACTGGAGGTAAACTGTTCCAGGTCAACAGAACAGATGCAATATCTGGCTCAACTTGTATAAGATGGTATGGCCATCCCCAGGGCTTCCTAGACCTTGGTTACTTTCCCCATATTTAAGGAGTTGGGTGCAATGTCACCCAACTTGACAATGAGATACTTCTGTTTTGACAAACAACTCTTGGGGCATCATGTACCACCACCTGCCCTTGTCCACCTCAGTTATGATACTGTATTAAATCACTGAATATGAAACACAGAAACACAAACAATAGTTTGGGGTTTGTTTCTTTAAAAATGACATCTGTATTAAAAGTCTTAAAATGAAAAGACAATGATTAAATGTGTGTCTGGAATTAAAAATTACAATTTGTTAGAATTCTCTTGGTACATCACAATGGTAAAATTTTGCTCTTTGCTTCTGGAGGAACACCCTATTAACAGATAACCAAAATATTTAAAAATAATATCAAAGGGGAGCTACATACCTGAACATTTGGACAAAACGAAGCCAAGGGAAAAAAAAAAAAAAAAAACATCGCAAGAAATGGAAATTACATTTTAAAGGCTGGAAGTAATAAAGAAGAAATTCACCCAAACAACAGGCCCTATTGTCCTGGCTCCTTCAGGAAGATTACTGAAAGGAAAGTGGGAAGTGGTTTGGGGAAGAGCAGATTCTGGGATGGGGTGGGAAGTTCACAGGTTGGCACCGGCTGGAACAGCTGAGTTTTGAAGGCACTCTGCAGACACAGGGGTGCTGGGGGCCCTGAATCACATTTGTGAAGTCTTTGTACTGTGTTTTAAAGAGCTAGTCATCAAAATCTGTTACTGTCAACCAATAAGAACAAAAAGCTAAACTTAAAAAAAGCACACACAATAGTACACACAAAGATGTGCAGATCTGTAACATTTTTTTTCACAGCTGATAAAAAAAAATACTACCGTTCTCCCCCAGGCTCCCCTTTTGATACAGTAGGTAAACAAAATAGATTTTTTTTTTCCACAAATATCAGCAGACACTTTCTGGCACCCCACACTGTATTGGCATCAGTGTTAACAGTCACAGTTCAGATGTGCAATAGTTCAGATTGGATACACTGTAACAAGAATCCAACTTTGCATAGACATCCTCAGAATCGTAATCAGTCACGGGGTTGCCCTTCCAAGCTGGCAGAAAAGGAACCTGATCATAATTTCCAGCTACTCCTGGAAAACAAGGAAAAAACAAGTTTCTTCCTCTCCTCCTGCTCCTTCATTTGGTTCTCCCGGACTTCCTTCCATGTATTTAAAACTTGGAACCAGAAAACGGTTGTTGGAAAAAAAAAAATCCCCCCCTCTTTCCACCTACTCCCTGTCCTTCCTCCCCCACCCCATTTTTTTCCAAGCCGAAACTTTCACTTGCTGGTGTCAAGCTGCCAACACAGCGCCCTGATGGCTACTTACAGGGGGAAATATGCGTCAACCAAAATCAATGAGAAAGGTACATGCTGCAAAGAGCCACATTTCCACCGAGTCTGGGATGGTCAGGATGGGACACCCCTTCAGACATGGGGAGGAGGCAGGGGGCGCCGGCCACAGAGGCCAGTGGGGCTCCCGGGACACCCCGGCCAATGCAAAGCCGTCTCCAATCTCAAAGCAAGAAGAGAAATCACATTTAGAGAGTCGGGTGCATTTGGCTTTTGTGCGCAGAGGGCGGCCGGCTCTGGCGGCCGCAGGCGCTTCAGAGGATCACGCAGGCCGAGCAGCAGCCCTCGTCGCCGTTGGGCTGCGCCGCGTAGTTCATCTGCCGCACGATCTCAGCAAAGAGCTCGTCCACCGAGGCTTTGTTTTTGGCCGACGTCTCCATGAAGGGGCAGCTCCACTCCTCGGCCAGGGCCTTGCCCTCGCCGTAGGAGACCTCGCGCTCGCCCTCCAGATCCACCTTGTTACCCACCAGGATCATGGGCACGCGCTCGTACCGCTTCACGCGGATGATCTGGTCCCGCATGGGCTTGATGTCCTGGAAGCTCTGCTGGTTGACGAGGCTGTAGACGAGGATGAAGCCCTGGCCGTTTTTGATGTACAGGTCCCGCATGGACGCGAACTGCTCCGTACCCGCAGTGTCCAGGATCTCCAGCACCGACGGCGACGAGTCCACCTCAATCTCCTTGCGGTAGAAGTCCTCGATGGTAGGGTCGTACTTCTCGATAAAGGAGCCCGTCACGAACTGCACCGTGAGCGCGGACTTGCCCACGCCGCCCGAGCCCAACACCACCACTTTGTACTCTCTCATGGCTCCGTCGGCGCTCTAGCCGCGCCTGCCGCGGCCCCGTCGGGGCTGCGCGCTGGGGAAAGGCTGGACGTGGAGACTGGACTTCTCCCCTTACTCAGCTCCGCAGGAAAATCTAGGAGAGTGTGGCTGGGGAGCGCGAGTCGCAGAAATCACCGAATGGGGGCCGGACGCCGGGCCAGCCGGCGGCGGCGGCGGCGTGTCCCTGGGGCGCGGGTCCGGGGCCCCGCAGCAGCCCGCAGCGGCAGCCTTAGCGGCGAACCGGGAGGACAATGCCGGCAGTCCGCGCGAGGCGACGGCTGTAGCTCCTCGCCGCGGCAGCCGGGAGGACGGTGGGGTGGTGGCGGCGGCGGGTTGCGGAGGTGGCTGCTAATTGCGCGCCGGGCTGAGACGCTCGTGGCATGAGTCCCCGCAGAGCGTACGCCCACCGCCGCGGCCCATCGCGCTCTCTCCCGCAGCCTCCGCGGGGCGAGGGCTTCCTACTCGCCGCGCGCAGCCGGGCCCTCCCCACCCGCGCGAGCATGCCCAGTGCGCTGAGGGCCGCGCCCGCCGGATCCGCAGTTCCTGGTTTTCCGGAGGGCCGGGAGGGGGCGGGGAAGGGTGGGGCTTGAGATTTGAGTCCTGAGGAGCGGATTTCAGAGAGGCGCGAGTCTAGGAAAAGTGTCGGGGTGTGGAGATGTTGGAGCGGGGCTGGGAAAGCTCAGATAGGAGGATAGAGGCCGCCTTCTTTCACGGCTTTGGGGTTCCTGCATAAGGTGGGGGCTCTACGAGAAGCGTGTGGGCGCGGCGGGCCGCCCTGGGAATGGGGCGCGCTCCACTGTTGCTGAGTCCCGTTATCAAAGGCCCGTGGACTCCACTCCCCGAGCCCCTGCGGATGTGCGTCTCAGGGCCCGAGGCCTAAGGGATTTTGGGTGCACGAGCGGCGGATGGAGCATCTTCCTCCACCCACGGCACAACTCTTTTCTAACCCGTTCGCCTAGGAAATGCTACTTGGCCTTCTCTGGTCGCCTCTTCCCGCACTATATCCCCTGGACAAAGAAAATGAGAACACTGGTCTTGAAACACTATCACGAGGAGAAATGAGGGAGCCTCTAGTGACCGTAGTCCTCTCGGCCTGGGACTTGGCGGGTCCCACCCACCTCCCCACTGGACTGGAAGGAAAACCTGGAGACCGGATTTAAACCCAATCCAGAAGTGGAGGCTGCGCCCGCAGCTAGTCAGGGCATGCTCAGTGGGCAGAGCAGGTTTTCGGGCTTGGAAGTAGGAAGCTTTTGCACCACACACCCACACTCCAGCTCAAATTACCTCTCCCAGACTCTGGACCCATTGGTCCTAGGGCGCAAATCTCAC